>CM029605.1:68750591-69062948 GCA_017311375.1 Mytilus coruscus
AGGGTAAGCCTATTGCCAACGTGCACACAGGAATTGGGCCAAATTTCTGACCGAAGTAGACGAAGTTATACCTTTGGCCAATACAAGAAATAGACAGAAACCACTTACAAATGTGTCCACAGCCATGTTGCACCTGTTTTCAACACCAACACCTGAGACCTTGGCTCTACCCCAAGCTCCAGATATTATTCAGGATGTACCTGCTTTACCTGATGTGGACTGCAACCTCGACCTCACGGTCTCAGCACCTACTCAGAATCAGCAGAAAGTAAATGACGCATGGTTTTCGACACATATTGAATTGATATGTTCACCAACGACAGCTCAGATTATTGCTAACGATGAAAATTCTTGCCACGTAGCAGCCATAACACAGTCAGAGGGTATAAATTTCTCAGGTTTCACAACTGATGAGATCAAGACTAAACAGTTAGAAGACCCTGATCTCATATTGCTTTTAAATTGGCTAAAAGACAAAGTAGAGCCACTCCAGAACACCTTGTTTTCAGCTTCACCAGCAGTCAAGAGTTACTGGATCAACAAAGAGAAAATCTTTTTAGACGACTCTGGCATCTTAAAAAGTCATCCTAAAAATGAAGGAGCAAGTGTAAGACTAGTGATTCCGTCCAGTCTAAAGTACACAGTAATGGAGCTCTGTCATGAGCTACCTAGTGCAGGACACAAGGGTATGGTCAGGACAATGGCTAAGATTAAACCCAAATATCAGTGGTAGAAAATGACCTGTGACATAAAGAACTTTATTGCAACATGTGCCACCTGCAACAAAAATAAGAAACCCAACAGGTATGGAAGATGTCCTATGACTAATTACCACGCTGGTTCTCCTATGGAAAGGGTACATTTGGACTTTATGGGATCACTACCCAAAACAAAGAATGGGTACGAGAACATCTTGATGCTAGTTGACCAATTTACAAAATGGACGGAGTATATACCTTTGCCTTCCCAAACAGCAAAAGTTACAGCACAGGCGGCTATCAACGAATTTTTCTCAAGTTTTGGATATCTGTTTGAAATTTTCTCAGACCAAGGTCGAAATTTCGAAAGTTCCTAAAAGCAGTTCCTCCTATTACATAAAGCCAGGATGCCTGTGGCCAGATAGCTTAATAGATGTGGATCAACAGCAGGAGACCTGGGATGAACACTTAGCACAGTTAGCAGGGGCGTTGAGAGCTAGTGTTAACAGGAGTACGGGTTACACCCGAACAAGTTAATGTTGGGCCGGGAGACTAATCAACCTGCGGATTTAATGTTTGGTAATACAGAGGAACCCAAGTATACTGGGACTGAGGAGTACATTATAGGCCTTGAGAAAGCTCTCAAGAGTGCTCATGAAATAGCCATAAATACATTTAAAACCAGCCAAGCTAAGATGAAGAAGGACTATGAAGGGGCCTGGTATGATAATAGGTAAAATTACCCCTATGTGTACAAGGTCAAACTTCAGAGAGTTGTCTTCAACACAAATCATGACAGGCTGAAGTTATGCAAAGACAGGAATATTCCTGCATGGCTGCAGACCTGCCATGAACAGTTTACCCAAGGTATAGATGTTCTTGCCCCAAAGGTAAAACATAAGGCAAAGCAAAATTGCTTGTGCAGGGCCCTGATACAGGTGAAACAATGGTGCAATGTGACCAGTGTAAAAAATGGTTTCAACTTACCTTTGTAGGATTATCTGTTGAGGAGGCAGAACAAATAGAACAATCCATCTGCCCAAATTGCAAACTTATTAATAGGCCATTTCCTCCCACAATTATGGCGGGGGGGAGGTAAACTTACAATACGCCAACCACTAATAACCTTCTCCTTTTATCTTTTCAGTATGTCTGACAGAAAAAGAATCTACTGATACAGAGTCTGACTCTGACCAGGCCAGAGGGTGGCCCATAGAAGGAGAGGGAGTAAAAGAAGTGGTGGACACCAATAACAACAAGAGGAGGGTAGTCCTGGACCAACCCATGCTGGGTAGGGGTATTACTGTGGAAAGAGGAGCTGATACTTATTGCTACCAGTCAGGAATCGGACGGGGATCCGGATTTGTCCTAGTGTCCTCCTTGGAGGAAGAGCAGTAGGGTGAGGAAGTTCCTCAGTCAGACCCACAGGATAAGGCAGTAGTACCTCCTGAAGCCAAGCTGGCAGAAGAACCTTCACTTGATGTCAAATTGACAGAACATGAAGCCACAGAGACAAAGGAAGTCTCACCCCAATCTGGGTAGAGAGCGCAACTTGGTACATCTGTCCAAGGAGCCGTACTCCAGAGCGAACATGGCTTACAAGTCAAAGAGACCAGCACTGTCCCGTGAGGGGGTGCCCAGTGGTGACACGCAATGTGCGTTGTCACGTGTTAGGTGAACACTTCACCTTCATGTTCGATGCCAGACAGGAAGCGAATCTGATGAGGCATCGGGGGTTTTATCATTACAGAGGCCAAATGTTAATGGTATTAGCACAGTGGCTAACTCGCAGAGAAGACGCCACCTATGAAGACTTGCTCCATCTACTAAGGAGGCAGGCTAGAGTCCCGAGTAGATATCCCCAAGCTGGGGAAGACATGCCAGTTTTAAGAACCGTCTGCAGGGAGATGGCCTACATTAGCCTGGTTCCGGGTACAGCCTGTGACTAGCATCACCAGCCCAGTCTGTATTTTACACTGGAGGGTGATGGCATTTTTAATCCATCTGTTGCCACCATCGCAACAAGACCTGCTGGCCACTGAAAAGTATAATCCAAATGGCAGAGGCGTAGATGTGGAGGACCTGAATGCAATGAATAAGAGGTTTTACCAGCCCTCATGCACAGTGGTAAACAGATTAACCCCAGCAGGAACGGAAGGCGGGAGCTGTGGCCCTCAACAGAAGGTCAAGGAAACAGAAGAACCCTGTTCAGCAGCCTTGGCAGAAAAGGAGGTTGGCCTGCCACAGGAGGAGCTTAACAGCTCCATGTCCTCGTGTGAGGAAGTGCCAATGGAGGAAAGGCACATCGTAATCCTCCAGAGTGGAGAAGAGCGACAAATGATCCCTACTCACTCATTACGGGATTCCGCATGGTGGCTGAAGAGCGATTCCTTGGCCGAGGAGAGGCCATCCTATATTATCAGGGTATGATACTTGACCCCTTATAATAACCTTGAAGGATGTAGTTGGGATGGATCCAAGACCAACCATTGAGGTCTATTTTGCAGAATCCACTCACCTCTGATCAATAACAAAAACAGTTCTGTGAGAAGATTAGATACCCAGTAGGGGTTTGCTATAAAGATATAGCCCACGGATGTGAGGCCGAAAATTCATATACTATTAGGATTATAAATATAATATGAAGAACATTTATTTGTGTCAATATGAACTATCACAACTGGACATTCATTTATTTAATATGGACATATATGTATATAATGTGAAAATTATTCAACTATAGTATTCCGCAAGATGAAGGACTCTAATACTTGTGGATGGATTTATATATATTCGTCAAAGGATTAATATTTAGAAAAAGCATTATTAATTTTTATGCTTGAACTGATCGCCTCACATTCCATGTACAGTGTATACTTCGTTCCAGTAGTTCAACCGACAAGATCTAGTAGCACCATCTTGACCACTGTATATAGTAGTGTTCCTATAGTAGTAGTTAACTTGTTAATGCGGTGATGGTGGGATTGGACCAAACGTCATCTTTTTATGGTCATGTGCTATTATCCCAATTATGGTTGTGGATGCCTTATTTTTTGTCTTTTCTTGGTTGATATTTTTATAAGGGGATTTATTTTAGTTATTTAAATTGGAAATTAAGGGCGGTTTAATGAATTTGTCTTAAGGACAGTAGTATAATAGTGATTTGAACAAATTTTTGTTATTTATGTAGGTTTCCATTCTACGTATAAGGTTAGGTAGAATATGTCTTTTAATTTTATTTATGAGAGACAATAGAGACAGGCGGTATTTTGAGGATACCAGTTGAATTTCAATCATGGAACTTTTCAAAGTAGTAAAAGTTAAGATGTATAGGAAGATAGGATTGATGCATCTTTTCCCAGCTAATGGGATGGTTGATGACTTTTTTCCTGTAAAGGTAATTTTAATTTTAATTTTTTTTCTATAGTTTGGAATTTATTAAGATAAATACTGTAGGGGCTGGATGTTTTTAGCAACCTTGTGTCATGGGTTAGTCAGTGAGAGACGCTACCCTGAAATCAGACAGTATACGAGTTTTTAAATAGTTTTCATGCGAAAGAAAGTTAATGCAAAAAGTGAAAAAATAACTTTTCAATTTTGGAATATGACTGGGTGTAGGAAAGTATATAAAAGGAAGAAGTACGTGAACAGGTGTAGTATTTTATCTGGCTAAAAGAACTTAGATTAAAGGTGTTATAATAAACACCGATATGAGTTATTCCAATTTTGCAGGTATTATCTATCATATATCATTGATAAGCTAATTTGTGTCGTATATATTTAAGATGTCAAAAACGAATCACGCCGAGCACACCTGTTAATTAATGCAAAATTATGCCGTGGTGCAATAAATTTTTTTATTAGAAACAATTTAAACTTTCCCACATCTACATATTTGTTTTTCAACACTTAGGCATATTTTGCGACCTCTAGACAATACTGCTCTTCGAGAAAAAAAAAGGAAGCAACTGTTTTGCTGTCTTATGGTAATTTGTGGCAAACTGCAATTATATCAAATAACGATTAAGTATTAAAAGTAGTATTTGAAAAAAAAACTTAATGAAATAAGTCGTGTATAAAACGACACAGTCTATTTCAAAGTGGAAGTCTATACATGTTTTTGCCTGTATTTTCAGACTTCGTTCGGTGTGGAACTTGACTGAACAAAATGGCGTCAATATAAACTATAAACAAGGGATTTTGAAAAAAATCATAGAAAATTCGTTTCTAGCACCATTTTAATAAAACTAACATCATGTTATAGAAAAAAGATTAAGATTATGAACAGTATTTCATTGCCATGTCTATTTCAAGTAGTTATTTAACCCTTACCAGAATATAGTGTGTTGGTGTATTTTTTGACGCACTACTTAAAATTTTCAGTATGTTTCGAAATAAAATTATTTGCAATGTACCAATAAGATTTAGCATTCGTAATTTAGACCAATTTGTAGGAAAATAATTTTTCTTTAAAATGATATCTCATATTGTCACTTAGTTCCTTCTACTTTTCAACATTTAAAAAAATCGTTTTACACTGCCAGATTGAAAGACACGTTTTGACAGAATACTGAAATTCCAAACTGAAATTTTAGAATATCGTAGAAAATTCAGAAATTTTACCAGAAACATAGAAAATAGCCAAAGTTCTAGAATAAGGATTCAGCTTCATAATGATATCAACTATTTTGTTTTGCCTTTCATTGTTGTCGAGCTTTTAGAAAAAATCAAAACACTGTATTTTTTGTTTTTTAATCCGGATGAAACTCTCGCAAATTTCAAGACCGAGGTCTATTTTAATAAGATTTTTCATAAAAATTCATTGCAAACGTATGTCCGAAAAGTCATTAAAATGATACCTAAGGCCTTAGCTTTTACATGGAATAGTAGTTTATACTTGACATGTTTTTTTTTCTCTCCTTTATATCTTCTCAAGCAAGATGACCCAGTGAATTTAAATGACTGACATATATGACAGTAAATGGACCTCCGTCATGATTCTTTATATTATTCAGCATACTTCCGACCGAATCAGATATGGATTATCGCTCCACGGGAGTCCCGATTGATCTCGAGTCGCGTTTCCATTCCTTTTAAATATACAATTCCTTGCTATTAACAAGGATTTGTATAGTACAAATCCTTGCTATCAATTGACTATTTTTAACGCAGGCTAACTGCCGTTATATAGTAGAAGCTTTGTGTATTTGACACACTAAAAGAAATTTCGGGTTACTTCCCTTGTTTTATCATGTTTTAAGTTACCCTCCTTAAAATAATGTAAATTGATAAAAGAATATAAACGAAATACAAATTGATCAAAGAATCATATTAGGATGGTAATTTAACAATTTTCAATGTCTTAGGACTAATAAGAAAATAATATTTTGAAAATTATTTTAGAGATCTATACTTCTTTTCAATGCTTAAGTTGAAATTTATAAGTTATGTAATTGACCACTAACAATGTTAGCGAGGGCTTTATTGACAGTCAAGGTCGTTGAAAATCTGCCTTTAAAGTGTGTATGTGATGCAGTTAAAGTGAATGGTAATTCTGATGGTGGAAATGAGGATGAGGTAGGAGCTAAGGCTTTCTTTGGCAGAGATGACAGACAAGGTTTTGGGAGACCCAAAAAATTCAAAATACAAATAATCAAGGTCTCGAGAAAGATTGTCCATACTGTGGGCATTTAGTATTGGTATTACCAGGTGTGGTAATGCTGATTCCACTTGTCCTTGTGGAAAATGTGAAAAATGTCCATGTCAATGTAGTATTGTTTGTTATCATTGTAATAATGATCCATGTGCATGTCCATGTTCAGATTGTAAACATGCTCCTTGTGAGTGTGTATGTGTAATTAAACTGTTTGTAACTGTATAGACTCTGGTGAAAACGAAGACACATGAAACTGTTGATAATATATATGAACCTATGAATGAACAAAATGAATTATGTAAAAATGATGTATCTGTTGATGTTGTTATTGAAAATCGTAACAATGAAAATGTAGACAGTAGGAAAAGAAAGATTGTAATTTCTGATGAAAATTGTAATGATGATAATGTTGAGGTTGTTTGTCAGACTGAAATGAATGATGTCATCTCTTCGTGTGAAGTAAATGACACAGGGAGAGATGAGCATATTGATAATAAAAAGAAGAGACGCCTCTCCTTCTGGTGAAAAAATGGATACAGGAGGAGAGGATAGTGACACAAATGGTGATTGTGCCTCCGGGTGTGATGAACTCACAGCCGGGTACATAATGTTGACTCCTCTGTCTGTGATGAAGATGAAAGCTCAGACGAAGGAGGTATTGATAAGAATAATGAGGTAGAGGTGGTTTCAAAAAACACAAAGGCATAAACTGCCAAGCAATTACGAAGAGTTAGGAAAAAGCAAGAAGGAATGAAAGGTTAAAGTCAAAATTAGATGGGGAAACAAAATGCTGGTAAAAAGGCCTCAGATACTTAAAATGATGGCAATGTTTAAATTTATATTACTTACTTTACTTTTAGATATGGTATTAATATGTACACATTATTGTAATGGTCTGAAAAATGTAAATAATAGTGGTGTAGCTATTATGATAAGTAATAACTACAAAGATAGTTCTAAGTTAGTTTTTAAAGATGATAATGGTCGTTTTATACATGTTACATATGATTATCAAGGAAAAGTGTATAATTTAGTTTCTTTATATACCCCAAATAATTATTCAGAAAGAAAAGAATTTTTAAGTTTGTTAGAAAGTATATTACAAGTTTAGAAAACCTTATTATTGAGGTGATTTTAATACCACTTTAAGTAGTTTAGATAAATTTGTGATGATGCTTATAAAGAGTTTTGTGAAATAATTCATTCGTGTAATGTATATAATGTATGGAGGAGTAGAAATGAAAATAAAAAGATATTTTCTTGGAAAAGAATAACAAATGGTATGTTACAACAAAGTCGTATTGACTATTTTTTTATTAGTCGAATGTTGTCATCTAATGTACAAAATGTGTCTTATAACGAAACTAGTTTTAGTGACCATACATACGTTATAATGAATTTCAATTGTTGTACTGTTGAAAAAGGACCTGGACTATGGGTATTAAATAACACTTTACTACATAATAATGAATATGTTCAAAAAGTAAGGAATATAATTAATGAAGCTGTACAAAGTTCATTGTATACTGTTGAACCTCTTGTATGGTGGGATAATCTTAAGTTTAGAATCAAAAAGTTTTCACAGGTTTTTTCAGTGAATTTGGCAAAAGAAAAAAAGAAAGAATTTTTTAACTTACAAAATAAAATCCAAAGGTTATGTGCCATGCAAGCAGATGATATTGGGATAGATGTAACAAAATTAGAAAATTTAAAGCTTGAATTAAATAATTATGAGTTAGAAAAATGCAAAGGAGCGGTTCTACGATCCAAAGCAATATGGGCTTCTGAAAGTGATAAGAATACTAATTTTTTTTAAATTTAGAAAAATACAAGCAAGAAAATAATGCTGTAAAAGAACTGACCAAGGTGATGTCATTAGTGATACCGATGGTATACTAGATATTGAATATTCTTTTTATAAAAGATTATATTCTTGTGTTAAAGAAGATAATGTGAAAATGGACGAATTCATTAGTTCAGTTGATGTAAAAATAAATCAAAATGATAAAGAAATGTGTGATGCAGAAATATTATATGATGAAATTACTGAAGCTTTGATGGCTATGTCAAAAAACAAAAGTCCTGGTACAGATGGGCTTACGACAGAATTTTACTGTAAATTTTATGATTGTTTAAGAAATATATTATGTCATGTTTATAATAGTATTTATGATGAAAATATTTTGTCAAGGTCTATGAGAGCAGGTGTTTTAAGCTTAATTTATAAGAAGAAAGGTGATAGAAGAATTTTGAAAAATTATAGTCCAATATCTTTGTTACAAGTTGACTATAAAATATTGGCAAGAATAATGACAAATAGATTTAAAAAGGTATTACCAACTATTATATCAGAAAACCAAACATGCTGTATTTTTTGTAGAGATATTAATAATAATATTGCTAATGTTAGAGATATAATTACTTTAGTTGAAAATGATGAACTTGAAGGCTATATTGTTAAAATGGACCAAGAGAAAGCTTTTGAAAGAGAAAGTCATGAGTATATTTTTTAAATATTAAAGCAATTTGGGTTTGGTGATGTATTTATCAAGTGGATAGAGATTTTCTATACAAGAATCAATAGCTGTATAAAATGCAATGGATCTTTGACACCTTATTTTTGTGTTGATAATGGGATAAGACAAGGGAGTCCAATTAGTGCTCTACTTTATGTTTTAGCAGCTGAACCTTTGCAATGTAATATTATGAAAAATGTTAATATATCTGGTATTAAAATTCCAAATACGACTGATGAAGCTCTTATTTTTCAGCACACAGATGACACTACTTTAACTGTGTCTGACAAAAGTTCTATTGATGAAATTTTAAAAGTTTTTGAAATGTATGAAGCCAGTTCAGGCGCTAAAATAAATAGGCAAAAATCAGAGATACTGCCAATTGGAAAAGGTAGAATAACTGATATTGAAAAAAAAAAACAAATATAAATTGCAAGTTTGTGAAAACTATATTTTATTGTTAGGAGTGTATGTTGGCAAAGATAAAACTGTGTGTGATCATTTAAATTGGAGTGGTAAAGTTAGTAAAATTAAGTCCTTATTAAATATGTGGATGCAGAGGCAATTGACAATACAGGGTAGAGTGAATGTTATTTCCTCATTACTCATGTCAAGATTATGTTTGTAACATCGATGCCAGATCATGTTTTAAGAGATATTAAAACTTAATTTTGTATGGAATAATGGTGCACACTTAGTAAAATATAACACCATCATTGATCAAAAGTGTAATGGAGGTTTACAGTTACCCGATATTGAATCAAAGATGTATGCATTTAAATTAAAATTGTTGGCCAGGTTTTTAGACAAGAATTATAAAGTGCTATGGAAGTCTACATTTAAATATTTTATTTCAAAATTTTTTAATATGAACTTATCAGAAGAAATATTATTCATGTCTTTACCAGAAAACTTGACATGTATTCCTAATGTTTACAAAGAAATTTTTAAAGGTTTTGATCTCATAAGAGATGATATTGAATTTGATCTTAGCACTGAAAATATATACGATCAACCTTTATTTTGTAATCCAAATGTGTTGTATGATGGAAAAATTGTTATATGGTATGATTTTATAAATGCTGGAATTGTTCAGGTAAAAGATGTTATGAAGTTATAGAGGGGTTTTTACCAGAAATGGCTATAGTTGAGATGATACAAAATGTTACTAATCATTGTGATATTAACAATATTGTAAAAAGATTTAATATTTTAAAAGTAATATTGCCTAAAGAATGGACTGAAATTATTCAGAAAAATGTTCATAGAAGAAATGTTTCTCGCTCTATAAATATTAATGTTATTTTCAAAGACAAATTGTCAGAGTTTTCTATGTGTTCGACAAAAGAATTTTATTTATTACTTACTAGTAAACTATGTCAGCATCCTATTTGCTATAAAAAGTGGACGGAAGTTTTTGAGATTGAAGAGAATGATCTTTGTAAAGTATGGAAAAATGTCAATTTTTATTGGAAACCATCTATTTTAATGGATCTAGATTTCAAAATAGCACATTATTGTATTTTCACTAATTCTAAACTTATGACTATGAAACTTATAAATTACAATGTATGTGAAGAGGAAGTAGAAAATATCACTCATTTGTTTTTATTATGTTCTGAACTAGTAGAATTTCATCTGTTTCTGCAACAAAAGTTGTCAGTTTTATTTGATCATGTTGATTCTGACAAAATTAATAATGTAGTGTATGAAGCGGTATTCATGTTTGGTTTAATTGGATCTTTCAAAGGCGTAAATGTAAGTTTTGTCAATTTCATGTTATCTATAGCGAGATATTGTATCTTCAAAAGAAGGAATTTACTTAAAAATTTAAACAGTAATGTTGATCTTATCAGACTATTTAAATACACTGTAAAACATTATATAACTTACCTGTATGAATATGTATGAGAAATGTTTTTGAGAAACACTTTTTAAAGAACAATATTATGGTGCAAGAGACTAAAGGTGAAATAGCATTTAATGTTTGATTATTGTGTTGATGATATATGTCATTATACTTTAAAACATTGTCTTGTGTTGTTTTGTGTAATATGTAATTTATCTATTGTATATAAATGTTGAATAATTGAATAAAGATAAAAAAAAGTCGTTAAAAAACCCATAAGTAACAATGTTTCACATGTGAGTGTTTATGCAAAATCTGGCTAAATCAACATATGCTAGAAAAATGGAACAACACTTTAAATTACACCAACTATTAATGGATTTTCGAACTGAGGAACACACGAAGATAGATGACAAAGATCAGTAAAGGAAAAAAATCACATACAAATAGTATAGCTTAGTGTTGACATATATTTCACATGGAAACAATACAAAGAGAATACATTAATAGTAATACTGTTCCAAATGAACACTGAAAACGTCGATGAATATGTCGATAAAAAATCTTCAGTTATGAGGCCCAAACTCCAGCTGAAAATTTTCAAATTTCCAGTTGTGACTTGACAACTATGTCACATGTATGAAATTTGACCTATCACTTTTATTTCGAAATATGTTATCTTTTCACTCTGTTGACCCGGGCCATTTTTATTTGATAGTTTATGTTAAACTACATGAGTTTAGACACCGGCTTGTGGATTGATTCATAGATATAATATTGTTGACGATATAGGCGCTGAAATGAATACATATCAAACTGCCATTATTTGTTTTTTATTTACATTTTTAACATTTTTTTGGTTGTGAAAACTGATGAAAAACCTATCAAAATACTTCCAGAATATTACTTCAGGTATGTTTTTATTCATAGATGTGATGTTCCAACTTTGGTGACCGTTACAATGGAAACGAATCTGGAGAGATGATGTTTTCAACTCAATTTTTTTTTAGAGGCCATTGCGTACTATTTGTATATGTTACAGGCATTTTCTTAATTTAGGCATTTTGTAAAATGCCTTAAAACTTTAGGCATTTTCTAAAATGCCTGTAAGATACTATAAGATTTAAACAATTTATATGTTGATTATTTTTTTTCAGGCATTTTACATAATTCCTAGAAAAATTGAAAGGCATTTTACAAAATGCCTAAATTATTTTATCAACTGGAATGTACACAAAAACTGAGCCATTGAAAGTATAGAACAACACACCAGTTTTATCTATGACGCTTGCATTTGAAGATATTCATTTATCAAAAATATATTCAACTGAATTATCTAAAATTCCCACAAGTACTGAACTCGACAATTTTTTCTTATTTCAGAAAATATTTGAATGGCAGGTTATTTTGCACATTTGTCCTGATATTTTGGCAAATATACATCGTTTAGCTTTAAATGGATCTTAGGACTATAACCACATTTTGTGAAACCCGGACCATGACTTTTTCAGCTCTGTCAACATTTAAACGTTTGAAAACAGCACACACATGCATATATATCTTCTTTTCATGTGTTTCCAAAAGATTTGAAGTATTATTAGCGTGATTAGATTGACTTTCACCTTTTGGGTTATCAGAGCATTCACCAGACTGAATCAGATTCGCTGCATAGTGCGTGATGCATGCAAAGCAGGAGACGCTTACCCTTTGGACGCACCTTGATTTTCTCTTCTTTGTTTATTGTTTTCTTCTAGCATCAGTACAGTACTGTCACCCTTATTCGTCAGATTATAAAGACCTAAGAATGTCCTTGTGGCAGTGAAGATGAAGATACTCATATCTTTACTTTACAACCAAACACGACCTTGAATGGTAAAACCAATGCTTTAGAGGGGAATTGGTTTTGCTGTAACATCTGTTCCTATCCAATAACTTTCTTGTCAAGCGGCAGTCAAAGTTCTTGTCTTTTATCCGATCAATCTATTGCAGAACTTACCTATTTGATTTATTATCAATTTTTTCTTGTCCTAAATAAGCATAAAATATTTGCCACTGAACGCAAACAAACGTCATCCTTTTTTTTTTGGCCTTGGGATGTTTTCTGCTCTTTGGTCGGGTTGTTGTCTCTTTGACACATTCCCCATTTCCATTTTAATTAATATAATTTACACAATGATTTTATGATCAATGCAAAACGATAAATTTCAGTAATTTACGAGGGGAAAAGAGTGCGGGGGGGGGGGAGGTGTCATTCTGAAATTTGACCACGTTTATGGGGATTATGATAAATGTAGGGTATTTTACTTTCAAAGTCATCATGGTGTAAATGTATTTTATAATTTGTATAAATACATACAATAATGACTTATTTTCATTATATATATTTTAATAGAGGAACCTTTATATCACCAGTGTTTATTTGTTTTTTTTTCTTGTATACCAAGATTTATTTTATCAATTGCTCATTGTCCTGTTATTCGACATATATCCCCCACAGCACTAGCAGAAGTATATTTAATTTACACTGATATTAGGAGTAATAATAAAGTGTTTGATTATGGTTTGTTTTACGTCCATGCAGTGTCAAATATTTCATGCATGCCCATGATGAAAACAAATCAAAAATGAATACAATAGGAAGGTCTTTAATCGAAATTAATGTCGAGACATTTGAAATGCTACTAGAAACTGAGGGTATATTGGATAGAGAAATAGAAATTTAGCCTTGCAACAGTCCACCTACGGACCCTTCAAAGAGTTATTTTAATGGTTCTTAATGTGCAGAGAGCATGGCACTCTATCTCTTCACGAGACTTAGGATTAAACGTCTCCTTTCTGACCAGACGTGGCTGCGTATTTATTCATCCAACACGAACAAACGGACGCCCCACATTCACAGAGACTTTTACTGTCGGTTCAAAGAAGACCAAAAGTGACCATATTTCTGATCCTGAGTCACCTTTGGGGTTAACGCAAATATTTTCTTTAAAATATTAAAAAGGGGTGTTAAAGGAATTTTCTCTTATTTTAGGATAAAGTATGATAAAAGATGACATCATGGTGTGAATCTGATAAAAATGTTCTTTGCTTTTAACATGTTGTATAATTATACGCAATTCTTTTGGTAATTTTTTGTGAAAGATGAACCATAGAAAGTGTCTCTATCGGTCCTTTCTTTACTTATAACATCACCTGCTGATATGACTCCTCCCTATAGGCACCATAGAAAGTGTTTCCATCGACCATTTCTTTACTTATGACATCAACTGCTGATATGACCCTCCCTATAGGCACCAAAAAAAGTGTATCTATCGACCCTTTCTTTACTTATAACATCACCTGCTGATATGACTCCTCCCTATAGGCACCATAGAAAGTGTTTCCATCGACCATTTCTTTACTTATGACATCACCTGCTGATATGAACCTCCCTATAGGCACCAAAAAAGTGTATCTATCGACCCTTTCTTTACTTATAACATCACCTGCTGATATTACCCTTCCCCATAAACACCAAAAAAAGTGTCGCTATCGACCCTTTCTTTACTAATTACATGACCTGCTGATATTACCCTTCCCTATAAACATCAAAGAAAGTGTCGATATCGACCCTTTCTTAACTTATAACATCACCTGCTGATATAACCCTTCCTATAGGCACCATAGAAAGTGTCTCTATCGACCTTTTCTTAACTGATAACATCACCTGCAGATATGACCCCTCCCTTTAGGCACCATATAAAGTGTCTCTATCGACCCTTTCTTTACTTATAACATCACCTGCTGATAGGACCCCTCCGTATAGGCACCATATAAAGTGTCTCTATCTACCCTTTCTTTACTTATAACATTCCCTGCTGATATGACCCCTCCCTTTAGGTACAATATAAAGTGTCTCTATCGACCCTTTCCTTACTTATAACATCACCTGCTGATATGACCCATACCTAAGGTACCATAGAAAGTGTCTCTATTGACCCTTTCTTTGCTTATAACATCACCTGCAGATATGACCCCCCCCCCCTTTTTATAGTCACCGAAGAAAGTGTATCTATCGACCATTTCTTTATATATAACATCACCTGCTGATATGACCCTTTCCTATAGGCACCATAGAAAGTGTTTCTATCGACCATTCCTTTACTAATAACATCACCTGCTGATATGACCCCAACCTATAGGCACCATAGAAAGTGTCTCTAACCACACTTTCTTTACGTATAACATCACCTGCTGATATGACCCCTCCTATAGGCACGAAAGAAAGAGTTTAAAACGACCCTTTCTTTACTTATAACATCAAATGATTATATAACCCTTCCATATAGGCACCAAAGAAAGTGTCTCTATCGACCCTTTCTTTACTTATAACATCACCTGCTGATATGACTCCTCCCTATAGGCACCATAGAAAGTGTTTCCATCGACCATTTCTTTACTTATGACATCACCTGCTGATATGACCCTCCCTATAGGCACCAAAAAAGTGTATCTATCGACCCTTTCTTTACTTATAACATCACCTGCTGATATTACCCTTCCCCATAAACACAAAAAAAATGTCGCTATCGACCCTTTCTTTACTAATTACATGACCTGCTGATATAACCCTTCCTATAGGCACCATAGAAAGTGTCTCTATCGACCTTTTCTTAACTGATAACATACCCTGCTGATATGACCGCTCCTATAGGTACCAAAGAAAATGTCGCTATCGACCCTTTCTTTACTAATTACATGACCTGCTGATATAACCCTTCCTATAGGCACCATAGAAAGTGTCTCTATCGACCTTTTATTAACTGATAACATACCCTGCTGATATGACCGCTCCCTATAGGTACCAAAGAAAATGTCGCTATCGACCCTTTCTTTACTTATAACATCATCTGCAGATATGACCCCTCCCTTTAGGCACCATATAAAGTGTCTCTATCGACCCTTTCTTTACTTATAACATCACCTGCTGATATGACCCTTTCCTATAGGCACCATAGAAAGTGTTTCTATCGACCATTCCTTTACTTATAACATCACCTGCTGATATGACCACTTCCTATAGGCACCAAAGAAAGAGTTTAAAACGACCCTTCCTTACTTATAACATCACCTGCTGATATGACCCTCCTATGGGCACGAAAGAAAGAGTTTAAAACGACCCTTTCTTTACTTATAACATCAAATGATTATATAACCCTTCCATATAGGCACCAAAGAAAGTGTCTCTATCGACCCTTTCTTTACTTATAACATCACCTGCTGATATGACTCCTCCCTATAGGCACCATAGAAAGTGTTTCCATCGACCATTTCTTTACTTATGACATCACCTGCTGATATGACCCTCCCTATAGGCACCAAAAAAAGTGTATCTATCGACCCTTTCTTTACTTATAACATCACCTGCTCATATTACCCTTCCCCATAAACACCAAAAAAAGTGTCGCTATCGACCCTTTCTTTACTAATTACATGACCTGCTGATATAACCCTTCCTATAGGCACCATAGAAAGTGTCTCTATCGACCTTTTATTAACTGATAACATACCCTGCTGATATGACCGCTCCCTATAGGTACCAAAGAAAATGTCGCTATCGACCCTTTCTTTACTTATAACATCATCTGCAGATATGACCCCTCCCTTTAGGCACCATATAAAGTGTCTCTATCGACCCTTTCTTTACTTATAACATCACCTGCTGATATGACCCTTTCCTATAGGCACCATAGAAAGTGTTTCTATCGACCATTCCTTTACTTATAACATCACCTGCTGATATGACCACTTCCTATAGGCACCAAAGAAAGAGTTTAAAACGACCCTTCCTTACTTATAACATCACCTGCTGATATGACCCCTCCGTATAGGCACCATAGAAAGTGTCTCTGTCGACCCTTTTCTTACTTATGACATCACCTGCTGATATGACCCTTCCCTATAGGCACCATAGAAAGTGTCTCTATCGACCATTTCTTTTCTAATAACATCACCTGCTGATATGATCCCTCACTATAGGCATCAAAGAAAGTGTCTCTATCGACCCTTTCTTTAATTATAACACCACCTGCTGATATGACCCCTCCGTATAGGCACCATAGAAAGTGTCTCTATCGTCCCTTTACTTACTTATAACATTACCTGCTTATATGACCCCTCCCTAAAGGCACCATAGAAAGTGTTTCTATCGACCATTTCTTTACTTATAACATCACCTGCTGATATGACCCTTCCCTATAGGCACCATAGAAAGTGTCTCTATCGACCATTTCTTTACTTATAACATCACCTGCTGATATGACCCCTCCGTATAGGCACCATAGAAAGTGTCTCTGTCGACCCTTTTCTTACTTATGACATCACCTGCTGATATGACCCTTCCCTATAGGCACCATAGAAAGTGTCTCTATCGACCATTTCTTTTCTAATAACATCACCTGCTGATATGATCCCTCACTATAGGCACAATAGAAAGTGTCTCTATCGACCCTTTCTTTACTTATAACATCACCTGCTGATATGACCCCTCCGTATAGGCACCATAGAAAGTGTCTCTATCGACCCTTTACTTACTTATAACATTACCTGCTTATATGACCCCTCCGTATAGGCACCATAGAAAGTGTTTCTATCGACCATTTCTTTACTTATAACATCACCTGCTGATATGACCCTTCCCTATAGGCACCATAGAAAGTGTTTCTATCGACCATTTCTTTACTCATAACATCACCTGCTGATATGACCCCTCCGTATAGGCACAATAGAAAGTGTCTCTATCGACCCTTTTCTTACTTATGACATCACCTGCTGATATGTCCCATCCCTATAGGCACCATAGAAAGTGTCTCTATCGACCCTTTTCTTACTAATGACATCACCTGCTGATATGACCATTCCTATAGGCACCATAGAAAGTGCTTATAAATAAAGAGACCTGATTAGACTTACAAGACATGGTGATAACATCTTTTATACTGCACTCGTTCTATTTGAGCAGTCAAAATGCGTTGACTGTATATTTCTATGTCGTATACTGTCACTGACCCGATATCACTTTTCCTCATGAATATTTAAATAGAAGTTGCCGAAACTATATTTAATTATTCATACGACCTCTTCAACTTGTTCTTGTTTTCAATGTATACAATGATGCGTGGAACGATTCAAACTTACCTCTTTTACAATTTTTGGAAAAACATATTTCACTTGTTAACATTTTTTGTTTGAAACCTATAAATCATTATATTTTATGCTTATTTTTGATATTTTAGTCCATTCTCAAACGAATTCGTTCACCATCGATCGCGGGTTTCAACAGGTAATGTACATTTCATTGTGTTGTATATTTCTCCGCCTCAGATATGAGGCCTTTTTTAAAGGGGGCGTTTCCCAATATTTAAATCAAATAAATAACATTAACACATTAAACAACAATTGAAAATGCTTTTTCTAGATTGCAGTATAAAGACAGAGCCTCGCATTTCCCCGTTTATAAGCCTCATTCTTATATCGTTGATATGTCAAGTCAATGCACTATTATTGTCTATATATGGGGTATATGATGTCATAAATGATTCATACGATTCTTACAGATACGATCAGATACATGTACCAGTGTTTTACTTTTTTGGCAAATATCAAAATATATATCCCCCCAAAAAAAATCAGACAATATTATCTGTCAGACCCAAACAGATAAAGGACAGGGAACCAGTCTATTGCTTTGCTAAGATCAACGAAACAGTTCCGATTACGATCATTTCGACATTGTATACCAAATGATCTATACTAGTTTATGGTCAATTATCAATAATAAATTGTAAGTGCAGAAAACGCACAATTCCATTATTCTGTTAATCATTTATTTCTGTAATCAGAATTTTTTTTTTACCTTATACTTTTTACACAATTATTCTTAATACTTTAGCACCCCATTATTCTCTATTCTTTATATTTAAGCACCCCATTTTTCTCTATTCTTTATTTTTTGGGTCATTATTCTCTATTCTGTAAACCCCCATTCAATGTACATGCTCGGCCACATCGTAGGACAGTCCTAAGTTCATCCTAAATCATGTCTTCGGACCGAGCTCAGGACTTTGATTAATAGGCCCATGAGGGTGTGGATGGGGGCTTACATAATAGAGAACAAATGGGCAAAAAATAGAAAGAATAGAGAAAAAATGGACTAAAAAAATAGAGAATAGAGAATAATGAGATGCTCAAATATAAAGAATAGAGAATAATTGATAAAAAGTATAAAGAAAAGCGAAAAACGGCATAAAAAATTAAAGAATATACAGAAATGAGGGATCCCCATCCAGACCCTCGCCCTTGCTGGAGCATATTATTTTTATCAAGATGAATACTCACAAGACAACTAAATCATTTAAAAAATTTAAAATCTGTGAAAAAAAGAAGATTCTAGTAAGGCATAAAGGTTGTGTCCAAGGTAACAGTTTTGGGGGGAAAACAATCTGAAATTGGTAAGAATCTATTCTTGAAAGGTTGCATCAGGTACACCCGGTCCGTTAGTTATTAACAAAATTTAATATTGAATATATATTATTTTTCTTTCTATTGAACAACGAATTATACTATTGAGGTCGAGAATTGTGAATTTAGTTGTGTTATTAATGTCTACTATATGTTATATATTATATACTTATGATCAATTGTACATGAAACGTATTTGTAAATTATGTATCAAAGATGAATGATTATTGTTTCATAAGATGTATTTTTATTTCAAATGAAAAGAAAAAAATCTGCATAAATTAACAAAAGCATATGTGGTTTTAATCGTAAAATCAGTCCTTTTTATCCATCAATTGATAAATCAATAATTTAGGTGAACTTTATCAGTGAAACGATTAGCAAAATAAAAAAAGCTCAAATGTAAGCAAACTGCGATAAAAATGTATGTGTGTTTAGTACACCTTATTGTTTAGGGGCCAGCTGAAGCTCCCGGTGCGGGATTTTCTCCCTGTGTTGAAGACCCATTGCTGGTCTTGGGCTGTTTTCTGCTCTTCGATCGGTTTGTTGTTTCATTCCCAGTTTTATTCTCAATTCTATTGTTCTCAATGATATCGTCTTTACAAAATGTAACAGTATAAGGTGCATTTTGAAAAAAAGAAATGTAACAATGAATTTTTTTATTTGATTATTTTGGGGGTGGGGTTTGATAATTTATTCTGTTAAAAAAATTGGAAACTTAAAACTTTAAACTGTTAACGTGATTTGATGAAAATATTGAGTGTGCGGCTCTTTTTTACAAGAAATCTTAAGAGTAAAAATACTCGTAAGTCATACACATTTCAAAACAATCCAATTATTCAAGTTTGCTTGACATACCGATAAATGTGGGATGGGGATAATAGTAAATGGTTATACGCAAGCGAGACAGTAATATATCGACAAAGATAAAAAAAAAAAAAAAAACCGACAAACGTCCTCCAACAGTGTACAAATGTCTAAATGATATATATCAGGCTATTAACCGACCCGATCAACAAAGTTATGAATAAATGTTACAGAGACTGTCAAAGATCTGTCATGGACACCAAATTTTGGAAAATGACAAAATTATTAAGATATAACAGTTGACTTCCTTACTTCATTTTGGGTTAACACATAATCATATGTTGCAATGTGAAACGAATTTTTGAAATCTGTAACCTCCATTTTTTTAATGTGAATTAACGAAGATTGGGGTATATATAAGACAGCAACCAAACGACAAAAAAAGACGACTAGGGGTAAACATATGGTTTTTAACTTGTAAACTATAAGTGATTTGCAAATAACAACAATTTACTGGTTTCATTTATGCAAACAATATTTTTCTTTGTTTAGTATGATCAAATATGTCAACAATTTCTTTCAAATAAATTTCAAAATCAGCATTGTAGATCTAAGATAGGTTTTAACACGTTTCAACACGCTGAGTGATCAATCAGCTGTCGCATTTGTTGGTGGTATTGTAAGAAATATTCGAAGAATACAGTATACATAAGGATACAGTTCTTTGTCGTCATTTCCAATGTTTCACATTGTTGATCTTGTTTCTTTCAGTGATAAATATTCGAACGAGCAACCCATCTTTGGGTCTTGAGAAGAAACTTGTCTTCCGGTTGGAGATCAGGCTCATAGGCTCGATATATACGCAACTGATCTTTTCGTTTCAACTATTTAACAATCGCTGGAATTATAGTAGCTGAGCGAGAAACCTTTCCTCTCAATTAAACAATCGATCTCTAAACTTCGTTCAGAGGATGGTATAAGAACTGATAAAACTGATGGTAAAATGCGAAAAAGTCTGGGTATTCTTATCAGTATCGATGAATAACTTGTGTTTATCGATACTCTCTCCCCACGCTCTTTCACCATCATTCTTGAAAAAAAAAAAAAAAAATTTAAAAACTTTTTTGTTTGTACAAGCGACTGCGTCGTTGCGTCAATACTAGCTACGTTACTGTTAAATAATGTTAAATATAGATATACGTTCTTAAAATATAATAAATTCAGTTTTTATGTTCTACAATTTTTGTAAAATTATTACATGTTGAATTGCTGGCTACTATTTTTTTGTCTTCGAATTTTTAAATATTTCAGTATTACGGAATTTCGAAAATAGCGGATAGACTTTGAATTGACTTCAGAATAAACTTCATAATTAACTAGTCGTGACTATGATTGTATTATTTTTAATCCCGTTTTATAGAAATCTTTTCATCAGTTGTTGTTTTTCTTCGTTTTGATTTTGATGATTGGTTCTTGTTGTTACGTCTTACGCAGTAAAAACAGAACATATTGGTTCAAACAAAATTTTGCATCAGAATTTAACAAGAGGTCCCCAAGAGCCTGAATCGCTCATCTGGAATAAATATATGCCAATTTGGTATTGATGGTTTTCCTTTAATGCAATCAGTAATGATTGCTTATTTGAAGATCTTATTTACACGGTAGGCATAGTGTCCGGCGGAGAGTGAATCGGTCCACTTTATTCGAGTGTAGATCAGGTTTTTTTCGAGTGATATTACACGCGATCAGATAAATTTACTGGTATTTCGCGTATATAATAGTTTTATTCATGATTGTTCGTCTTATTCTGAATACTAAACATGTTTTGAGCGCATACGACGCATAATTTCTATGTGGTTCACTTTTATTTCAGTGTATTACATTGTCCATGTTTTTTCGAGAGCAACATTTTAAATTTCCGGTTTTTAAACAAATGGTCCGGGTTTTTTTAAAGAAAAGGTGACTAAGACAGAAGGCATTCTTGGGCTTAAAATCTAACTTTTTCTAGTTTGTTACTGTAATTTAGCGAAGGGCAATATTATATATTCCTAATAAGTGACAAAACATATTACTATTTTGATCAAATTTAACCCTTTTCAATTTAATGAAAATTTTCTGTTCTGAAATAATTTTATCATAACCTTTCAATATTGAGATATATTAGAAATCACTAGATTCTTTGTAAAACTGTCTTTAGAACTGAGAACAGGGGACTCATCATCTTTTCAATATCACGTTATGCTACAATATGTTTTACAGTAAATGATAGTTTAAGATTTATATATTACAGTTTTAAAAATAGGGTTAAGAAAACAAAGGGACAGAAGTTATAAATTCAGTAAAATGCAATATATATTCTACTTAGAGAGGCTTAGGACCAGCCAAGCCCCCCTCCCTCCCCCTTTGCCAAATGACCTTCTCAATGCAATAACAATTATTTTTTAAAGTGTCTGTATATCTAAGAAAAAGGCTTTATATGAGTTACAGCAAATAAATTTGCAACCGGATTTATCAAACGAACATTTAATTATATAGGAAAACTTTTGTTTGATAGGAATGTGTGAAATGTAGTAAAAAGAGTTGAAAAGTCAACACTGTCAACGGAATCAAAAGCACGTAATTTATCTAAAACATCCGAAGAATTTTTTACACTCCAAAAATGGTTAGTTCCACACTTTTCATATGTTTTATTATAAAAACTCGTTAAAAGCACAGAAAGATAAGTAGTAGAACACTGACTACAGAGGCGGAGATGAAACGATATTTTACGGTTGTTTTTGTGTAGTTTAGGTAACTAATACATAGTGAGGAGCTTCAAATGTTAAGAGGAGGCCTTAAGCTGAGCTGTGGTAGTGACATGATTATTTACTATATTACTCTCTGTGGAGCGTACGGCCTTGAATGCAGTTGATGTATAACTTCATTCTTAAGGACTTCCGTATAGTATTTACGTCATATTACCACCACATTGTTGGCTGCTTTGTCGGGCAGTACGAACACAAAACGCTTTGAATTTTGTTTTTAATCCTAGACATAGGCGTATTACATGTTGTTTTTTTTTATATTTCTAAATCGTTCTCGAAATGTGATATGCGAATATCAACAATATTCAGACATTTATTTAAATAGGAATCGAGGGACTTTTTGTCAGATTTCTCCCGTTTACACCACTTTTTACAATAGGATGAAAAAGCATCTTTAATAACCTGACGACTCTCTTCCCAATTATTTTCGACGGTGGACGATATTTTGGTCCTTTTTTCAGAAAGTTTACCTCTCGGTCTTGAACGATGTTGAGGTCCCCTGTAAGTACGTGGCCATAGGGATCATAGCTAAACTTCGATGTTTCACAGTCTCATGTCGAAGGAGCATTATTTTCTATACTGACTTCCAGGTTGTTTCAGGACGGTTTGAAGTGGTTGTAATTTTATAAATTTAATATTGTGTTTGTGTTTTTCCAAATGTTGGTAAATTAAACTTTTGAATTCCTTCTGAGGTCTGCGGAAGCGGTATAGATGTTCTTGTGTTCGTTTGAAAATTCACGTCCAGTTTGCCCTACATATTGAATACTACATTTCGGTTTTGTTCATGTTACAAGAAATATGAGGTTTTGGGTGTTTCAATTAATGTCACATGAAGAGGAGAGAGAAAAAGTTCTTCCGTTCACTGATGGCTGAACAGTATTATCTGAAGATAATCTGGAGCAGGTTTGTCATTTTCTTGCATTGCGCGGAATATTATACAATTACTGTCTTTGATGAGGTAAATATGTGGTTTATTGACTTTGAAAACTGATATTCACTGAGGCCAGCGGCCGAAGTGAATATCAGTTTTCAAAAGTCAATTCTATAAGACAGTAATGTGTTTATTCCATATTCGAGAGTACCAAGAGAAATGTATATAATGACAATATTTACCAAAACCAATTGTTACACACTACATCAAACGATTTTAACATAATGTAAAGCACGCGACGTTTTGCGCGGTGAATAAACTTTTCCGCAGGTGAATATGCTTATTTATTCAAATCCAATACATATAGGAAAACCTACTAAGGTTCTATCAATATGGAATATTTGTTGATATCCACGTGCGTTTTTGTTGAACAATCTAGCTGCAGAGGCGTTGCTTCCTTTAACACAATTGTCATGATTGCGACATGTGCTATATTTTGAAGGTGAATTTCGATTAGCGGCAGTGGAATTTATATTATGAACGCGATATTTTAAGCACATGGGTATTCGAAGTGTGGAGAGGTTTTTTATGCCCCCGCAACTAAAAGTTGGGGGGCATATTGTTTTACCCCTGGCCGTCCGTCCGTCCTTCGTCCATCCGTCTTTCCGTCCCATTATGTGTATATAGCTATTCCACATAACTCCTCCTACAGTTTGAATGCTAGGAAGTTTTTACCTTGCTGGCTGTTTGTACATATATTGAAGGTGTGCATGTGGTCAGGGTTTTGATTTTTATTAATATTTGCTCTTTTAGGAGATAGTTGAACTTTGTCATTTTTGGAGTATATACTTGCATAAGAGGTGCATAGCGTTTCCGGATAACTCCTCAGGCATCATTATTTGTCTAGTTATATAAAAAATATTTAGAACGAAATATACATTTTAGTCATTTAGCTTGTAGTTTACATAATATTCTCTATTTTTATCCTATTATTTTTATTCCTTTTTTGTGTCCAGTCTGTAGTCTTTGTCCATTATATTATATAAACACCCCATTTAGACCTTCATTCATGCATATGGCATGGCAGGCATCATTATTTGTCTAGTTATATAAAAATATTTAGAACGAAATTTACATTTTAGTCTTTTAGCTTATAGTTTACATAGTATTTAAATCTAAAGGAGTTACTACAAAACCAATGAAAATACTTACATTTTAAAATATTAATTCAAATAAATCCTGACAAAACAATTTAAATTAGGTTAAAAATGAGAAGAGAAGAGTTATATATATTATTTCAATCTATGAGTTTGACTGTCCCTCTGGTATTTTTCGTTCCTCTTTTATACTAGATCTTTTTGTGAAAAATCCATTTGTGGATGTATGTGTAATTTGAAAATGGTTGTTGAAGCGCACATCTCAATGTTTCTTTTTAGCAATCCCATATTTTAATTTTTCTCTGAAAACTTAAGATTCTGTGCAAAGGGAGGCAAATCAGATTTACCAAAAAGGTGCCATATCGCCAGCTGATGGTGCTATATCAGCACGTGCTCTATCAGCAGGTGAGTGATCTAGACTTTACTGGGCAATTTGTTGAAATCTGTTGAAATATTCCAGTCATTTTCCAAAATGACTAGGTATTTTTAGTCATTTTATATAATGCCCGCCAAGGTTAGGCATCTTGTCAAGTGCCTGAAAATTCAGTCATTTTACCAAATGCCTAAATTAAAAAAATGCCTGTAACATATACAAATTTTAAGAAAAATTCAATGGTGAAAAAAGTTGCTATATCAGTAGGGATACACCTTAATATCGTAAAAACAATCATATACAGAGAGAAACTTTATTCAGCAAAAATGATCAGCAAGACAAGTTCTACAAATAAGTCAACATTGTTGAAATCGTCAGATGATCCTAACCCAGTCTAATACTTCATGGATAGGACCAGGCGTAATACAATCCACGTGACCAACTATCAGCTGCGCTGAACAAGACTGAATTACTGCGCAAGTGCGTGTTCTATAAAGTTATGAGACATGTTGATGGCATGGCAACGTTAACATCTTTCCGTATGATTTACGAACAGTAAGATAAGAATGCGTCTTTAAAATCTGTATTTTAGCATATTTATTAGTTAAAATTGACTTTGAACTAGCTTTGAGTACATGTTAGTATTTTTAGAACAGTTCTTTGTGTTTTTTTTTTTTTGTCTTTTGTCAGCTTGTTCTTTTATATTACTTTGTGCTGATCGTATCGGACAAGGCCCTTTCAGCTGATGTTTACAGTTTCGTCTTGTGTTGTGCTGTTTCAGTATTGTCCCGGGTAAGGTGAAGTCGAGCGCTAACAAGCAATTAAAATTGATTCCGCCGTATTCTATACATCTGGCCAAAATCAAAAGCCTTCAATGAAGTGATTGTCGTTTTTTTGTTTATGTGAGTTAGGTGTTTTTGTGTCATTAATTGGTATACTTTTTCATATCTGAAAGGAGCTTCTAATGAAAAAAATTAAAAAGCAGATATCTACCCTTACTTGTAACTTAGAATGAATTTTAGTCTATAACGCATTTTGTTCTTAACTTCAGCCGACAAGTCGAAAATTAAAAACGTCAAGTCTCGTTGATTGTTTAAGTTATTTTTCCAATATTTTGTTATTGTAAATGCAGTCAGTACTGTGCAAAAATAGTAAAAAAACAAAAATACCGAACTCCAAGGAAAATTCAAAACGGAAAGTCCTTTACCAAATCAAACAATTTTCTTGCAGTCAAATTAAGAATACCAAAATAATTGAAAATTAAGAAACACAAACTTCGATATGTTCTTCTGGACGTAGTAACCAAATGATTTAAATCGAGTAACCCGAGTAACGCGACGGGTGTAATTAGTCATGTCAGTAGAACAGTAACTGCTTACCCGATTTAGTTGGAAAGCAAGTCCTTGGAAACATCCGTTGTCGTCAAGCTCTATCAGCAACAATAGCAGGGGGAATAAATTAGGTGATGCTACAGTCGTTAGTGACGTTAAAAAGTCCGCAAAATCTAGGGTTGTTAATGCTCAATCTTTAGTGTTCTTTGAAGTGTTCTGTTGACTTTGGTCTGTCATTTCATCGTTTCCCCTTTAGACCAAGGTGTTTTATGTTCGTATTGGACTTAAAACTTTGTTTTTCTTCTTGGTTTCTTTTCTCTCATTTTTTGTGTGTAAAAGTGCATTATGGTGACGAATAACTTCTTATCAAGGGAGGTGAATAGCTACATTTTATTACATGTCTTCGATATAAAGATATGAACCAAGGTCTGACTTCCAAACAGTATTTGAATCACCTTGTTCAAAATCAAGGATAAAGGTACCAAAGAGACAATTTAAAAGCAGAAGCGAGACCAACAGAAAATACTATACACAAGAAGAAAAACGACAAAAAGACAATCAACAATCTAAAAACACTAAATTGAAAATTGAGGACTGAGCAACACTAACGCAACAAAACGAGGAATCGTAAGTGCTTCGGGACAGTAAGCCGATCCAGCTTTATTAGTCGTGGTGCATTTTATGTAAGTCATGTTTAACAAAGTTTATTATATAATTCTAATACTTATTTATATTTTAAAAGTACGTTTTGGATTTTCAATTATTTTGGCCTCGAGCATCACAAAAGAGACATTATTTGTCAAAATGCGCATCTTGTTATTACTATCACTGGGTCGATACCTCTGCTGGTGGTATCACCAGCCCAGTAGCCAGTGTTTCAGTACTGGCACGAAAGTACGGATACTGTGTTATATTGTGCTAGAACAACACATCTGGAAAATCATATTCTTGTTGGAAATCATTCATATAGAACAAACAAATCTGGATTAGATACTGCAGTTGAAGTATATGCTTATATGTCCGATTCTGTTCAGGACACACAAATAAATTCGATTCAAACAGTGAGTGCAGGTATGCAGTCAGATACAAGAAGTAATATAAAGAATAAGGGATGGGCTGTAAAAGGCAAAAGAACAAATATTCGCTTTTTACCAAAAGTTAAAACATATTTAGATGAAATATGTTTTAATTGTGAGAAAATTGGGAAACGCCCAAATTATTTTGCGCTGTCAGATGAACTGAGAAAATCATGGGATGAAAATGGAGAAAGAATGTTTAAGATGGATGAATGGCTGAATCCTACTCAAATTAAAAGTTACTTTGGACTACTAGTGACTAAACTAAAATCAGGATCTATAAGTTCAAATTCTTTTACTGATAATAGTACTGTTGTTCCGTCTATTGAATTGAGAGAAATTGAAGAATGTGGAAAAGATGATGAAAATTATAGAAGCTTATAATGTCACATAGGTTTTAACTTCATCTAACTAAACGCAATATAAAGTAAATTCATCATTATTGCGTTTTGTTATTTTAGACTGAAATATTTTAATTTTGTCAATTCATATTTTCAAAATAATTATTGCTTATTGCCCTGTCGCATTTTTCGCAATAATAAAACATCGCAATAATTTCTGAATTTACAGTGGGGTAAAATGTTTGAATGGGTAAAATGTTTTTGACCCGTTCGTCCGTCAGTCTGTCTGTCAGTCCTGTTCTTGTTATCACAATTCCTCTGACAACACACAACAGAACTTCAGTGATAATAAGTTCATACTACAAGAAATTATGATTCAATGTTTTTTTCTAGGAGTTATGCCCCTTTCAACTTAGAATTTTGACCATTATACACTACTTCAACAGATTATCAGCGCAACTCCTGTGAAACCACACAACAGAATTTCATTTAACTTTCTAGGTAATTAGATAATAAGGACATACAATGTAGATATGCATATTGATAGGAAATTAGGATTCAATGTTTTTAACTTGGAGTTCCCCCTTTGAATTTGTGGCCATGATATACTACTGCAACAGTTTGTCATCGTGACAGAATTTCATGAAACTTTTGAGAACATACTATGAAGATGTGCATATCCACAACAATATTTTATTAGTTGTCTTTTGTAGGAGTTATGAGTCTTTTAACTTAGGAATTTGGTCAGATTTTGTTTGCCCCGTGACAAATTGACAATATAGGGGCGTGGGGTATTTGAGCTTGAGTAAAAATTTGTCGGTTTCTATTATAATATCAATTTCAATGCTATATAAACTACATGTTTATACACAGGAAAAGAAACTTGTTAGATTAAATGTAGATACTTTCATATGTGAGAAATAACTACGATACAGCAAGTTGTCACAAAATACCGCATACAAAATATTTTTGTAATTTTGGTGTCTTGAGTAAAGCTTGTTAACAGTACACCATTACTTTGATTTAAGCATTATATAAAGGTCCCTTTTTATTAAATTATCCTTTTTTTAAAAAGACTTTCATACATTCAGTACCATTATGTGATGTCTTACATTTTAAAGACGAGACTCGCCGTTTCTTTGTATATTTTTTACTCATACATGCACCAAAGGAGGAGGTACTCTAAGGGCCATTCCTGGCTTACTGAAATGTAGTGTTTCAAATTCTATTTATTTCAGCTAAAGAATAGTTGTTAAGTATGTGCAAAATGTGAACTATAATATAATTTTTGAAATATATTGACCATTTACAGAGCTTTTAATGTCAAAATTAGCAAAATTGATTTTTATAAAAATTATAATTTTTCCAAGAAATGTGTGCAAATAAGCATTATTTCAATCATGTTTGGGAGTGGGAAATATTATGCACATTAAAAAACCACGAAAATATTAACATGAAATATGTCATTAATATAAACAAACATTATCGTAAATTATGTAGTTGGTTCTCGCATGTTCTCTAAATGGGTTAAAAGCTTATTGTTTTTGATTTTCCATTACCTCAACTTTTAAACAGCCCATGAAAGAAATCTAAAATCAAAAGTTCATATTTCTGAAAAATTTAGGCCAAATATGGTCCTTATCGCTCCTTGTCCTTTCATCAAATTATTCAAAAAACTTTTATTTAACCAACTAGATCCTCCTTTTTAACAAGAAATCTCACATCTTAGCAATTCAAAAGGATTACATGTGTGAAGCATACGCATGTTACAGATTACACAGCTTATAATGGGACAGACTGACAGACAGACATCATTTCTACCAAAATTGGTTTCCGTTCTCTAACTTTAGTTTGCCTCAACCAAATGGTATGAAACTTATACACAATGCTTCTACCACAAAACACAGATCAAGTTCGAATTTGGGTTGGGTCACATTTACCGTTCTCGAGAAATATACCCTTTTATAACGTTATATGCAAGCGGGGACATCATATGTGTTCCATGGTCACATTCTCCATTTATTTTAAACAAGTTGTGGATTTTCAAATATTTTGGCCTCGAGCATCACTGAAGAGACTTTCGCATATGTCGAAATGTGCATCTAGTGCAGAAACATTGGTACCATTAATGCTATTATACTTTACTTTCCTATTGCCAACTTCCCATTTCTCAGCAGTATTATACCATCTTACCACCCATATGGTGTTTACATATCTCATTTCATATGTTACGCTCGTACACTATTGTTTTTCATTTAAAATATTAAAATAAATGAAGAATTTAAAGAAAAAATCAAATAACAAATATTGAGAGTGAATTTAATTGAAAAATGCAACTACATTGTTTTTCCAACTAACTTAGATTTTGTAACCAATCCTTTATAATTTGGAAGTTACTATCCATCCACTTGATGTTAGCTCTTGTTGTCTCAATTGCTCTGTCGAATGCTGCTGCTGCATTGCCTAAATTTGGCAGACTATCCTTAAAGGTCTGAATCTGTCAAAAGGTTGATATGGGTATGTAAAATGTAGGTAGAAAATTATGACAGGAAACGTATTTCTTGGAATATTGTATCAAATGAGAAACATATACTCAAAATGCAGGTTCTGTTGGAATGTTTGTTAGTTTGTTACCATGGTAAACATTGAAATAACGTTGAAAATAAACAGTTGCTGCAATTCATTTTATTTTTCAAAAAGTAAATACTAATTTCTTGTATGTCTATTTTCGTCACTCATAAAAAGTTTAGTTCTAGACAACAGTGAATAAAAGAGTGCCATCTGGCATATTTTAACAAGATGCAGTCTCTAGACGATTGCGTCTTTAAAAGGAGAAAATTCACGAAAGTTTAAAATTGACCTTAAAATTTTATGTTTTTATTTTAAATCTGCCGAAAGTATGTCACATTTTAGATATAAATTTATGTAGTTGTGAAATTACTATTAATACAAAATAAGTATTTTGGCACACTATAAATAAGTTATCAACCTTTAATTATGCAATATTTGTGATGTTAAGTCAGTTTGAGTAAAATGCTTCCTTATCTATATTTTTTTAGCACACTTCACTTTGGATGCATCCTCTGATTCTGAAAATAGCCGTGTGCAGATATTCAATATTCACCTTTCAGATCATTTTGGATCGTAGGCTGAAGTCAACGAGTTGTTCGAAAAATGCACCAAATAATCGTGTTTTGACAAACATTTCTAAAATATGCTGACTTTAGAGAATGTACTGTTATAAAACGATTTGTATATCTAGTACTAACTAAAGGTGTTTAAAATAGATCCATTTAAGAACAAAATTGTTGCTTTTTTGTATTCTATGATAAAGTTAATATTCAATGCCACATTTTGACAAATGTGAACCTCACCCTTTTACAGAGTCCAAGATCTGCTATTATCACCGAATTCTCTAGATGACAAGTAATTATGGAATTAGTTGCCATGAAGTAACAACCACACAAATTATGAACCATATTTCATATTTGGATATAATCTGTATTTTACCATGTCGAAAGAATGAACAATACATTAATTTGCGGATGCGTGTATGTCTTGTTCGATATTTAAATTCTTTGATCTTTGATTTTTAACATATTATTAAATAAAAGTTGAAAATTGAAGGACCAAATTTTTTCTACCCTTTTGATAAAACCAGATGAGTTAAAGTATGGCTATAGACTTGGGAGATTTAAGCAGATCCAATACTTCCCATGTCTTAATTTTGCTTTAATGATGTTTCACAGAATAACCTGTTTTCTACGCTTCAATTTTTTTGGTCAAAATGTGAATGGATATTTTTTACTTTTTTAAATCAAAATATGCTGATTTATTTTTTGCCAGCGATATTGAAAATATTAACTTTGAAGAGCATTAAATCTAAAACGAAAGAAGTTTTTGAAAACCTGAGCCTCAACTTAAAACTAAGCTTATTTTGCATCCTGCGTGTAAGAAATATAATATCTCAAGTATCACTATGATGAAATATAATGTTCCACCACTAGCGGCCGATACTAAAAAAGAAATGTACAATTTATATGTAGTAATGCACATATTTTCCCCTATATCATCTTACCGACTGTAGATCAAATTCAGTATTAAACTTGGCTGTAACCTCTCTTATGAGAAATGAAGCTGATCCAAAACTGAAAGGAAACAAATGACATTTTGAAAATAACAAAATTGCACCTCTGACATTTACATTTATGGAAATTCAGATGACATTGTTTAGTTTAAAAAAAAAATATGTACTGCAAGCGCAAACTCAATGCACTCTGACCAAGCCACCATGTTTATATACTCGGATAACACATGTATCTATCAAGCGACAAATCCCTAGGATCCTGGACATGTCGGATGAACGTATCTGATGATTACCGACCAACTTTTATCTCCATTCGACACAATTGTCTGTTTAGCGCCAAACAGTAATGAAAAAACATTTTCAGTTTCAAATAAACGTTCTCCCGCTGACAATGTTAAATGAAATTACTTCAGAACTTAAATTGCTGAGACATTTTAAATCTTTCTCTCGATTTGTTGCCCGTAGGGTGATTAATAAAAAATCATAAACAATTCCTGAAGTTTTTATTCAATATAAACTTTTCCCGCTCGATACGTTGTTTTTTTGATATAATAACATTAAAGATAATGATCAGCAGAGGGATAAAAAAAACATAAGTCAAAACAAAAAAGAACAGCATGGCAAACAAAAATGAGGAAAAAAAAACCCAACAAATTACTACACAAAAAAAAAGTACTAATACAAATCCCACCACAAACCGGGATTACACTCCGGAAGAGCAAGCAGTTCCTACTCTTATAATGACATATTTCCCATTGCAAGTATAAATTCGGAATGCTTTAATCAAGAAACAAAGGACGAGATTGGGGTTGTAGCTACGAGATTTTGAACTGGTACCGGTTATCTGTTACCCAGATGTCCCGTAACAGCCAACCAAATAATAAGGACTTCAAGTCAAAACTTTAGAGGTTACTGTAAAGTACACGCTACAAAAAAAAAGGTGAAATCATTTGGGATGAAGACAAGAAAACTATATTAAATTTTAAATCCAAACGGAAATTTGTTTCTCTTTTTACTGACGACTTTACCTTTCTGAACGACAACCAGAACACTTTAAAAAGTACAATTATGTGTGAAGTAAGAAATCAATGTTATTTTTAATTTCGAATGCAGTGCTTAGAACAAAAATTGTTTATATTGAATGAGAAATGCGATGGCCAACATTTCAGTGTGAAGAAATCCAAGGTCCAATATGACAAGATTGATAGATTGATTTTTGGTGTTTAACCTCACTCTTAGCACTATTGGATTTATCATGGCGGTCAATTTTTGTAAGTGGAGGAAGCCAAGTTCCCCGGAGAGAACGTCCGACCTTCGGCAGGAAAACTGGCAGTCCTAGTCAATTAAGATTGGTGTCGAACTAACTGCCACGTGCGGGGTTCGAACTCACAGACTAAGTGCTGATATGCTTATAATAGTTATACGGTAGATAAAATACTTGAACCACTCGACCATTGAGGCCCCAAGAGAATTCTATAGCCAAAACAATAATGACAATATATCAATTTGCAATTTCTCAGTCATTTTTTTTTAAATACATATTTTATTGAAAAAGTGGCAATACCGAGATCACACACAAGCCTTCCTGCACTTGAGACGAGGACATTACCAATGTATATGACGTCACAAAGGTCAAACACTAGGTAACTGAATATTTTTACTTACCGATTTGTTATATCATTCCAATTTCCTCTTAAGAAATCCCACACTAGAGATCTACCAATTGGATTTCTTGCAATAAGACGCATGGCAATTAAACCATCCTGTCTTCGAATGTCGTCTGTTAAGGAATATTGTAGGAACCTATAAAGGAAAAACAGTTTTATTATTGTTGCGTGTATTTTCATGGTTCAAATATTGTCAAATTCAAATCCTGTTTATCATGTTCATATCAACAAAAACTGAAGTCAGAATACTTTGATCTCCGACTAGGTATATCTTCCAAGTTTATCAAAAACTGCTTCTGCAGCATTGGAGTTTCCCCTCCCCTATTTACTGGGTTCGTGTCGCTCAATCTTTGTGTGGGCTTACTTGTATTTTTGTCGTTATTTTTTTTGCCATGGCATGTCTGTTTTTTATCGACCTAATACGGTTTAGTTATTGCACATTCTACCTTTCCTAATACTGTTTATTAACGTCCTTTACTATCTAAATAAGGTCTTACACAGACTATTTTTTGTGTTCGTTTGTCAATGTCCTTTACGTTTGGTGACCATGTTGATGTACTCCACTAGAAAGAATTGATGATAAATCGTAGGTAACTACTGGAAGCCGGGAATAACCATTTGTTCAACACCCTGGATACAGAGCCCTCCGATTTCTTAGTTTGAGTGCATGCACATGCGACCAGAGCAAAACAACAACACGGATGTTACTGTGCGGTCTTGAATGTTGTAATCACATGCAAGCACGTGATCACATGTTTAGATAACCAGAAGACATCTAATAGGAGGCTGATAATCTGGAACTTAACTGACAGATCTGTTCAGATGTAAGGACTGAGACTTGACTGGATCATATCTATATGTTTTACACCCATTATAATAACATCCGTTAATTATTTGACTTTTATTTTAGTTGTCGTATAGTAACCAACAAGCATGATATTTCAAATAGTAACCAACCTTTTTGTCGTCAAGTATTCAACTTAATTCTGCGTGAAGCAAGGAACTGTCGTGGAGGTTATTGTTACCATTATACTGTAGAGTGACGGGGTAGCTTTGTCAGTTGTAGAAAATTTATAGAGCAATCAGAATCGAAAATGATCAAGTATTCCTATTCCTTTATATATCGTCTTATCATATTTTGACATGCAAGTACATACCCGATGGTCTAACTCGGTAGGTCACATTCAAGGAAATAATTTTAAAAAACCTTCGATTTTTATTTTGTCAAGAAGTGGCATAAAGGCCCCATACGTCTTTCACTTTATCAAATAGCACTTTGAATAACGTCAGAAAAATGTTCTTCTTATTTTTGTTTTGATGTACATAACATCTTGAATAAAATCGGGGATTTTCGCGACTATACTCTTAAACAAAAGATCATTTATTACAAACCTGCTTAAAATCCAGACTTCTCTACTATAAGACAAGGCAACTAACGATGTCAGCTTTTCCGATGCAACATTAGATGTTTTGTATCTGTTATAAACAAAATCCCACTCCTTCACACCTCCATATTTTATTGCTGTAGCGTACACGTTTTGTCTCGAATCAACATCAATCCTGAAAAACCCACTATTCTATTAATACATTGTGTACGATGATTCAAGACAACTGCTTTGTGGAATTTGTTCTTGTGTTAAAACACCACTGTCCCAGATAGGTAGAGGATTGAGCACTCACATAAAACTTTAACTTCACCGCATCCTACATGTCATGAGCCTGTAATTTTGTGGTGTCGTTGGTTGCTTATGTCACATTTATTTTTTGTTTAATGTTTAAGCACAAATAAGGCCATTTGAATTCTCGATTGAATTGGTTGACATTTTGAATTCTAGTTTGAACTGTTTGACAATTTGTAATTTCGGAGACTTTTAAAGCTGACCAAACATTATGTGTTTTACTCATTGCCGCACGGTGTGTATAGTTTCTAATATCCACGTCATTTGAATTCTGGTGAATAGTTGTCTCATTGACAATCATTCCACATGTCAATATTTTTTATGTAAAGTTTTCATACTCAATACCACCGGTATTTGCAAGCACAGGAGCACTACACACTTACCTTTTCTGTTGTGTACACTGACGTCGCCTATTCTTTAGAACAAAGATGATTAGGCACTGACAGAGATACATTACGTATCTAGTTCAAGAATTCAACAATCAGTAACCTTACCATATAATAGACAGCAACTTGCAACAACGCTTGGCACGAAGTCAGAATTGTACAACATGTTAACTTTTGAACTAGCACGATGAAAATTCGACTCAGCGAATCGGCCTAGTACAAAGGAGGGTTCATAGTTATACCGAATTAACATGTTCTCGTCCTGGTATGCATGTAAATTTACCACTAGACGTTATACACCTAATCATCATGATCATCATAATGCGACGGGTAGGACTAATTGAGAGAAAAATTCTAGTGAGAACCTGAATATTATAAACATATGTATAATACACTTTTCATTGATTAATCATTGCCTCTGGTAAATATTGACTCAGTTAAAATATCTGTCCATTATATGCGACTGTCATACAACTGAGAGGTTGAGCTAGCTATAAACAAGGTTAAATTCAAATTTTTTACATAATGAAATGCCTGTACCAAGTCAGGAATACGACAGTTGTTTTCCATTCGTTTGAGGTGTTTGAGCTTTCGATTTTGCCATTTGTTAAGGGACTTTCCGTTTCCTTTTGAATTTTCCTTAGAGTTCGGTATTTTTGTTATTTTACTTTTTACTGCAAACAGTTTGAATGTTTTGTGAATATAAAATACACATTGATACGACATAATATCCAAAATAATAGCAGAAAAAAGAGGAAATGACGTGATTATATCAAATTATAATGTTATTCGGTTAAATTGAAACTGATTGCTTGCCAAAATATTTGATTTACACAGCGTCAGGCCTTCAATATAAATTCTGTTAAAGTTTACCATATATTCTTTTATCACTAATGTTAAAATTGCTGTTCTGGATCAATTGATACAATTTTGAAATATCATTCATGAACTATTATTGTTACCACGTTTAAATGATATATTCGCATTGGGTTAGACGATTTAACATTTTAACCGGTCTTTTTTTTATTATTAATTTTGAATAAACTAATAAGATCTGTACTTTTAAAACATGGTGGGAAATACAATAAATTGAATCATTGCAACTCGTAACAACCAATGTTCTCAAGCATCATGATATGGTGCACACATTTTCATGAGACAACGTCTGCCGTCAATTACACGGTTAAACATTGGTGTCATTTACAACACCATTGTGATATTGCTGTGGGTATTTTAAGGATATCTAAATGTTTTATTTCGAACATTTCACTAGTATTGCATTAGATTAGAAATAGCAGTACTGTCTTTGTAGAGCTGCCACCGTTATTTACGGATTTTACGATGAGCATTCTTCAAAACAAGTACTCTTATTCCTAAGATATCAAAATAAACTGTTTATGATAGAAAACATGAATAAGTTATAACATATTTATTTTTCGTCTATTGTTTTGTACATTTTGTTCTTGTATTGTTATATTGGGCACCGCTAACATGTTTAACCCAGGCACATTCTGTATATGCCTGTCCCAAGTCAGGATCCTGTAATCAAGTATGTTGTTTGTTGGTAGTATATATCAAATTTGTTTTTCGTTTTTGTTTGTATTTTAACCCGATTGTTAGTTTTTTCAATGGATTTGTTTTTCATTTGTCATTTCGTGGCCTTTTATAGCTTGCAATGTGGTATTTATTTATTTTGTTTGTTTATTGTTGAAGGCCGTACAATGACCCATAGCTGCTAAAATTTACGTCATTTGGTCTCTGATGGAGAGCTGTCTGATTGTCAATCATACCACATCTTCTTAATTTTATATTCAAATGCATTTTGGACTTTTCTTGACACTTGCACTCAGTGTTTGCAAGGAATGATATTCCTTTGATGTGGTGACCCTGTATCGCATGCGTTCCATTTTAAACTTACGGATTTATGGGACCAGTACCCTGCATCAGATTTTGAAACGAGCTGATGGCATTATTTATACAATCTTCATTTCCATAATCACATGCCCTTTCTACAACTAATCTTCTTAACAATCTACAGTATATTAACATTATCTTCTGATTAAATTATAACTAAAATAATAATATTCAGTTTAAGAATTTCTTTTTACCATTTAATATCCTGTTAATGTGTTCCGTGAAAAGGGATCGTTATAGTTATGTAAGGAAACTTCTGCCTTCCAAATGTATCAAAAATGATTATAAGAAGCCACTTGCAATGTGAGTTAAATGTTTACCCTATGAAAGAAATAAGTTAGCGTTAACAATTTATATGATTTATTAGTCAATACCCCAATTCTCAATATAATAATATTTGAAAATCTGGATATTTATCAACATAAGTAAATATGTAACATAATTCTAGAATTTGTTGAAAGATTAAAATATCTTGCTTAAATGTGTTACTATTCAATTTGAGTATTGAGTCCAATCTATGTTTACATATTATTGTCTTAAGCAATAGATACATGGAATGATATGTTGTCCAGTCTGAAGTGCAGAAATATATACTTTAGCGTATCTCTTACCGGTATAGTCTTTTTTCGCTGAAGTGACGTAAGTCGTCAATTCTCAATCAACAAATGTACATCATATCAAACTCGCCTCACGACCGTGGTCGGTATCTACCGTTAGTCAAGTTAAAATTTCGTAAAAAAGCTTCGATGTAATATTTACATGACCAATCACTTTTATAAATGAGATGCGAAAGATACTAAAGGGACACTCAAACTCATAAATAGAAAATAAACTGACAATACCATGGCTAGAAAGAAACGTACACAAAACAGAATATAAAAGACTGAGCAACATGAACCCCACCAAAAACTGAGGGTGATCTCAGGTGCTCCGGAAGGTTAAGCAGTTTTTGAATTACGAGATGATAAAGTTGTTTCTTACATTTCTAAATGTCCAGATCCAGTATTGTTGTAACCAAGCTCACTCAATGGTATTGAAAATGTTTTCTTCATGAATGCCTGCAGAAAAAAGCAACACAGATATTACACACATGTTACAAGAAATGCAAATATTTCATTTATTCATAGTGACAAGAGAAAATGTTTGTCAAATAAAAGATAAACAATTAATCAAGAAAGAAAATAAAGCAATGTAACAAGTCAGGAATAAGACAGTTGTTTTCCATTCGTTTGATGTGTTTAAGCTTTTGATTTTGCCATTTGATAAAGGACTTTCCGTTTTGAATTTTCCTTGGAGTTCGGTATTTTTGCTATTTTACTTTTTTTCAATAGTTAAATATTAGTGTCTCTCTTTATGGTAAGTAATCATCTGATAATAACATGCACTTGATAACATAAACAAAGAAAGGATGATGGAACAATTCTGCAATAATCATTAGGCTACATATTCAATAAGGAATTAACACTTTGTAGTATTTGTGCATCCGAAGCGCTCTTCTGGATTTACAAGCATGAAGCATGCTCAAGCGTAACAATATGAAATCCATGGAGGTATAGAAAGCATAAACATAAGGAGCTTTATGACCAAAAGATGTATTACATGTATTAAGCGTAGCCAATTCATCTTAGGTAAACTTTGCCTGCGGGAATTATAGTTTAAAGATTATTGCGTCCGTGAATTTTTCGACAAGGTCGCCTAAAATGTTGCGAAGGCATTATGAAACTTCGATGGTACAAGAGGATTTCCGTTTATGGTTTCCCTTGGAGTTCGGTATTTTTGTTATTTTACTTTTTCTTGGGAAAAATTTTCAATCATTTTTATTGTTGTTTTTTTTCTTAATTCTCAAATTGTTGCGAATGGCGACTAAGTAGTTTTTAAAATTCTGAAATTGTCTCGAATGACTACGAATATGTTCCAATTACAATAGATACATTCCCTTTCCTTTTCCTCTACTGTGACACTGTCACTGAATACCACGTATTGTCATGCAATCTTAGCAAAACGACGGTTACAGCTGTTATAACAGGAACCGCTTACGTTTCAGAGGACCAGTTTCAGATTGTTTGGGAGGTTTGTGTTTTATCAATTTCAAGTTTTAATGTAGAGTTATGTTAACTGTTGTTTGTATTGTCTGATTTCTTCGACAACTTGTTTTTATTTCTATCTTCTCCCTTTGTTTGAAACACTGTTTTATATGATTCGTGTGTGAATGTGCCAAATTCAACAAGACAATGCGACTGACGTCTCCTTCTTGAAAACAGATCTTTATAAAAATGCTAAATTTACTATTTTGAAACATGTTGTGTTGCAAAAAATGAAATAATGGGTGTCGTCGCGAAAGTCATGAAAGTTAGGCTCAACATTAGCAATTTCATATTTTTGTAAACTGCTTTGATCCTTTCTGTACCTGAAATTTTCAGTAATTGTTGGTTATGTTAAAGCTGTATGAATGTAATATAAAATTTATTTCCTGGTATATGTATTCATATAACATTTTTAGACTTACCGTTAAAATGTTTCTCGTATATTAAATATAACCATGAGTTGTAACTACAAACTCAAAAGCATTTAAGCATTTAAAAAGTAGACCCTTAATAAAGGAACCAGTTACTAAAAAAAGGTCAAATTCGATCCATGCATAGAAAATTTTCAGAGACATTAAGGTGGTACCCAACACCTTGACTAATATTAATTTGGCTCGTTTAATTTTCATAAAATTTTGACAAAATGTTTACTTTGACCCTTTGACAAAATATAAAATTTTAAAAATTTGAACCAACCACTTTATCAGAAAAATTTCGTTGGTTATATAGCAGTTTGACAAACACTAATTTTGATCATTGAGAAGCTTAATATTTCCTTAACAAAACAACGTGATTAAAACGTTTAGCTGATTTTTACAGAGTTATCTCCCTGTAGTGTTAGGTACCACATTAATAATCATATTTCACGCAGTAATTTTAAATTGTATGAATACGAAAAATCCATATAATTGCTTGAAAAGAAAATTCAAAAACGTTGCAAAAATATTTAAAGTTAATTAATACCAAGATGATTTATTAGAGCTTGATATACATGGATGATAATAAAAATTAGACTTCGCTTAAAAGTGATGATTTTTGTTTTGTTAATTTCCCATGGTAGCATAGTTTTATATCTGTTGACCTATATGAAACGAAAATGATACAAATGCCAAATATAAAATTTACTTAAAAAAAAACATTTTGATGTGTCACCAATTTGAGCCATTTTTTCTCTATCATGGCGACCAATTTGTTTTTGTAGGAGAAATCCATAGTACTGAAAGAAGAAGAAAACACCGACCTTCGGCAGGTAAACTGGCATGCCTAGTCAATTAAATTGCAGCGGACCGCACCTAGCCACAAGCGGGATTAGAACTATTGACAGGTCAATGATCCCTGTAGATGAACTACGTAGACTCGGCCACCGACATTATAGATACCCCTAGTTGCAGTGGACCGGACCAAGCCACGAGCGGGATTAACTATTGACAGGTCAATGATCCCTGTAGATGAACTACGTAGACTCGTCCACCGACATGATCGATACCCCTAGTTGCAGTGGACCGGACCAAGTCACGAGCGGGATTAACTATTGACAGGTCAATGATCCCTGTAGATGAACTACGTAGACTCGGCCACCGACATGATAGATTGAGTATAACTTATGTTGTTATAAATAATATGGTTAAGGTACCGAACATTCATATTTGTTTTATGTTTTAGGGAATGGTTTTTCATCTTTATTCTAAATTTCTTGAAAAAAATAGCTAGTTTCTCTTGAAAATTTGGAAGAAAATAAATACACTTTTGAGTTTCAAAAATGAATGTTCTGTAAATCTATATTATTGTCCCAAGAAAAAACCCCATGCCCGCCACATACAAAAAAAATAATTAATGATAGGTGAAAAAAGCAGAACAAGAAAATTGTCAAGGACAAACACGAAAAGTTATAAAAATCAGAAACAGACGAAAATACAAGAACTAAGGTTTAAAGAATTTACAACCTACAACTAAAAAACAAATGAATAACGAACTATCTGTTTTATTGTAAGATAAATCATTTTTCTTTAAACAAACAGCACCATTAAAAGAATAGAAAGTCTTACCGAAAAATCACCATATAGCTCAGTTCTTTCTAGCATGTTTCTGACATATACAAGTTCATTATTGGCAGCAAAAAAAGGAAAATAGCTGTCTTCCATTGACAAATATTCAACTGTTTTCAGGGCTGTATTCATGCCAAGGTCACCAGATCTAAAGAGGAAATACTGCTGTAGTTACAGAGTGATACATCACGTGAAGAGAGTAGTGAACATCTACCAACTATTGTTGTTATTTATTTATTTTTCAGTTTCATGTAATGATCCAACTGCTAGTTGACGTTTCGTCCCGAAGGATATCATTAGCCCAGCAGTCAGCAATCCTCAGGAAATATCATTGATACAGGTAATTGTGTAAATTTACAGTTCATAAAACTAAAAGTATCATTCGAAACCTTAAAGATTTATCTACCCCCAGTCCTCAATTGTTTTGTCTTCCAACCGATTTCTTTCAAGCGATAATGATGAATCTTGTAAAGCTGAATCTTGAGTCTGGCATACTTAATTAAATGCCTGATATCTTTAATGATTTGTTATATCAATATTAAAGTATGTGTTTACGATACATGTAAGTGGTTTATTGTTTACTTACTTTGCTAAGTTCCATGCATCATTAATTATCTGAGCCCTATTTACAGGATGAATTATCTATAATAAAAAGAAATATGACTTTTTCAAGAAAGACATGTGTTACCGGTCTTTTCCAAATAAAATAGGCAAATTGATGATTTTTGGTTTTGGTATTACAATCCGCAATTATGACTCGTATCATGAAATAGCAGTTGCAAATTCGTCAGTCCTGCAGATGTTATTCGTATTAGCCGTCTGCAAGGATTGCTGCGGAGAAACAATCCAGTATTAACAAAAATGGCACGTCGATCAAAATGTTAATAACATTTGCACAACTCCATGTCCTGTAAAAATCTCTGTTAATTTGTTAAATTCTGTCAAGCCGTTTTCAAAGTGTTACGGAATAAACAAAGTGTTGAGCAAACGAAGACGACACAGATAATTGATAATTGCCTCTATAGCTTCGCTGTCTGTGACACAAAAACATAAACTTTGAATAGACTTCAGCAGCTGTACAATACTATTATACCCTCTTTTGCTATCGGTGGGGATAATTGTGAGTGTTGTGCTGTTTTATTTGTTCGTTCACGCTTTGTATCTTCCACTTCTAAACCAGTTATTGTGGTGGATTAAACCTAGTTTTATAGCTAGGAGCAGGATCTGCTTAGCCTTCCGGGGCACCTGAGATCACCCCCGGTTTTTGGTGCGGTTCGTGTTTTTATGTTGTTTTTTATGTACTGTTGTTTGTCGATTTATGAGTTTGAATATCCCTTTGGTATCTTAAGTCTCTCTTTTATTCAATTTTTACTGAAACAAACATGTAGGGATTCTATTTTAAAAGTTTTCAATTTGTTCCAATGAAACCTTTAGTATTAATATATTTCCGAGTTTTACCATTTTCCTTATTTACTTCATTTTTTTTATCAGAATAGTTATATGAGTTTTAAAGAAAGTACAAATTATACTTTGTAATCAAAAGTATACAAAATTTGAATAGGATAAAAGCATGTATTTTTGTTCAACTTAATAAGTCTGCTGCAGTGCATCAAGTACATTAGTAATAATATCAATTTAACAATAAACAATGAAAATAATGGTTTTAGATATATAATGTTGACCGGGTATCTCCGACGTAAAGGTTCAAACACTCGCTCTCTTGAAGGATTTCGAAGGAGGTTTATTAAGTATCAAATACACAAGCCATTCTTTTCAAAGGAGGCAAATGAATACATTTGGTTTCGAGTGTGCCACACTCATTTAACGAACACACTTTATTGAACTTGTTCGATGAGGAATTCAATTGAGGCGATTACGTGTGCTAATTTTCATACCTTAACAACTCTATATTTTATTTGGAAATCACAATTTCTTCTCTTTGTGTGTTCTGATTCATGTCCATCACCTCAACAACAGGTTTGTTTTTATATAGCGCGAACATAGCCAAATAATGATCAACCAAATGTATTGTCAAGTGTTCAGAGGACAAGATGCGTTATAACATGAAGCACGGGGTGTAATGAGTCTATGAAAAATTAATGATGAACAATTTAATTTATGTGTTGTAGTATATAAAAATTGAAAACAACACATTTTATAATATCATGCGTCCGAAGTGCTTTTATAAACGTGAATCTTACCAAATTGGTAGCTTTTAGACTTGTTTACAGAAGTCATTGGACGAGCAAATTGTGAATACATTTATTTATTTTCATTTTAATAGATATTTTAATCCTCACTGTTTTTCAACCTCTTACTTTATTTTACCTTTTAACTTTTTTATTCGAGGGTAACTGATAAGTCATTTGTAGACGAAACGCGCGTCTTGCATACACAATTCTAATCCTTGTATCTATGATGAGTTTAATGAACTATATTTCAAGCCATGCATTCATTGTTTTAAGACCCCACTGGTTGACTTTGATTTAGAATATTGTCAAATCTGAACTTTTTTATATCAGCAATTAACCAAGATGGGTTTTCGTTGTTTTCTTGTTAGCCATGATATTGTTTGTTTCTTATTGACTGCATATTTTTATTAGCCCTTTGGTATAATCTCTCTCTTTTCTTTAAAGAGAAGGAAAGGTATTAAGTAAAAATTATAAAAATACAGAACTCCAAGGAAAATTCAAAATTGAAAGTCCCTTAACAAATGGCAAAATCAAAAGCTCAAACTCATCAAACGAATGGAAAACAACTGTCATATTCCTAACTTCATGAACTTGATACATGCATTTCCTTATGTAGCAAATGGTGGATTAAACCTGGTTTTATAGCTAGCTTAATCTCTCACTTGTATGGCAGTCGCATAAAATTCCATTATACTGACAACAATGTGTGAGCAAAACAAACAGACATAATAAGTAAAATGTAAAAAATTGGGTTACAGCAGTCAACATTGTGTTATAATCTTTATCACTACAAAACAAACAACTATGTCAACAAAGAAAAACAAAATGGCATGTAGATACTATATAGACAAAGCACATAAGCAAAAATGAAAGACAAGAATACAAAAAATGACCATAGCACAGTAACACAATGGCGGGATGTATAAATACCAAGCCACGCCAAAAGAATATTAGTATACCTTGTGATCTACAATATTGTTTACAAAAGGTTAAACAAAAGAAAGATAATTACTGTATGATCCATCTTTAGTTGATCTGTAAGTTTATCCCAATTGTCTTTTGGGTAATTTACTCTATAGAATCCATACTGTTTTATATTTCCTATAAACCAGTCATTACCACTTATTACTCCTGATAGTAAAACTGAAAGTAAAATTATTTGATCAATCGATTAACACGATTTTTATCTACCTCAAATTTACAAAAGAAAGGACTTTCTCTAATTTTTATGCTTTTTTTTCACATTTCTCGATCGGTGTGAGTAAAATATTTCTCATCTCTAGAGAAAATTTTGTTCTCGGCAAATGATTGGTCGAAATTTAATTATGACGTAAAATGTTCTTGGTTTCTTCTGAATTTCCTATTGTGACGTCATGAAAAATGGCGACCATGCCTGATGACGTGACATAAAAAGAATAAACTTTCTGCAAATCTTTGAAAAGGCAGGATAAACTTTCTTTAGATATCGTCTGAAAATCATTAGAGAAACAGATTCCAACACTATAACTCTTGTATTACGATATTTCTCCACTCTCAACAGTTAAATTTTACTTATTTCAGAAGCTCGGCAAGCCTCACGCTTTAAATATTAAAATTTAACTGTCTTGAGTTGATAAATATCGTAACACATATGATGTTGTGGTGAATCTATATTTATCGTTAGCTATCAAACATAAATATGGAGCTAACACATTGACAACACAGTTAACAAATACATCAAAATATCATATATCTAGGGATCACATACGGTATACCATTATTGGATCACATACGGTATACCATTATTGCAAAACACAGTTAACATAGACATCTACGGATCACACACGGTATACCATTATTGGATAACACAGTTAACATATACATCTACGGATCACACACGGTATACCATTATTGGAAAACACAGTTAACATAGACATCTACGGATCACACACGGTATACCATTATTGCAAAACACAGTTAACAAAGACATCTAGGGATCACATAGTATACCATTATTGGAAAATCAAATTAGATGATGTTTGATATTGTAAAATTTAGAATGGAAATGGGGAATGTGTCAAAGAGACAACAACTCGATCAAAGAGCAGAAAACAGCCCAAGGCCACCAGTGGGTCTTCAACACAAAATCCCGCACCCGGAAGCGGTCTTCACCTGGCCCCTAAACATTAATGTATACTAGTTCAGAGAAAATGGACGTCACACTTAACTCCGAAACATGAACCAAAAGTTGAAAAAAACATACAAGACTAACAAAGGCCAGAGGTTCCTGACTTGGGATAGGCACAAAAATCCGGCGGGGTTAAACATTTTTTGTGAGATCTCAATCCTCCCCTATACCTCTAACAAATGTGGAATAAACAAACACACAGCAATACGCACCATAAAACTCAGCTTAAAAGAAGTCCGAGTCCGCTGTTAGAATAGGTAACAGAAGTAACTAAGCAAAATGACAATGATCAACATAAATAAAGGAAATATTGTTATTGATTGATTGGTGTTTATCGCCACTTTCAACACTTTTGTGCTATTGTGCTATTTCGTTGCGGTCAGTTTTTATTTGTGGAAGAAGTAGGAGTATTGAGAGAACTACCGACCTTCGTTAGGAGAACTGACAATCCTAGTCAATTACGGTTGGAGTCGACTGCACCTGCCACGTGCGGGATTCGAACTCACAACTTCAATGTTGATAAGCTAGTGATACAATAGTTCGACTACTTAGACCACTCGGCCACCGATGCCCCGGATGTATTTTTAGAAAGTGTCAATGACAGAAATGTAATAGAGACAAATCCAGAGGTCATCACATGGTCGAATAATTCTTTCTATAAATATACAACTACATGTATTCGTCTTTACAGATTTTCAAATGCAATTTGTGATAGACTACTTATCATTGTCTTAGGTAAACCTGTTCATTGAACACAGAAATACAAAAGCCAATTAAAGATTTGTCATTTTATGTGCTTTGATCTTAGAGGATTTGTTGAATCCACATTACATGAAAAGACACCATCTATGGTATTTATGACAAGAATAACTTGGACTATTGATATATGATTTTGAATTTCGTTTCTGACGTAATATGCAAATACATCTGTTATACTTACTGTCTGTTCCTTCTTTTCCCATCCAGATTATGTCAGCATCGTTCTGGTTAAAATCTTTATTAGTTTGGGTTGTAAATGTGAAAGGTATTTCCCATTTATATCTGGAAAAGTATTATACCGATATAATTTTAAAATTATTGTGGTTGACATAAAGCAGGAATTAGTAGAAGGAAAAGTGGGATCAATATCAATTGAGTCTTAACTCAACTGTTACATTACAAGTTATCAGAAATATAATTCAAAAACATAGAAAATTAATCTGAATGAAACCGATTTGGAAAGGTACCCGCATTATGGATGACAAGATTAACTGTAAAACCATTTTTATTGCCATTGGAAAACAAGGAAATATATAAAAAAAAAAATAGGGTTACAGTTGGTCACCTTCATCCTTCGGAGAAGTTGCGGCTCGTGCAGACAAAAATACTTGCAAACGGGATTGATAAAAAGACAGTATTTTACTGCGTATTCACCCAACCTTAGAATGTACAAGGACGTTCCTCAGTCGAATGGTTGTCATCCGCATATCTATATGTCCGTTGCAAGACAATGTTGTCGCTTATTGATAAGAAATACTAACGTTCATAGACATATAAATGTTTATCAGATTAAACATTAAATAAGTCCCGTTCTCTTTTCCTCGAATGTGACTTTATCGAGTTTGTACTTACATGAGCAACACAACGGATAAAACACGTGGTGCAGTATCTACTTTCCCCTCCGGAACACCTGCGATCAATCCCGTTCTTTTTGGTGTTCGTGTTGCTCAGTGTTACTTTTCTATGTTGTGTTTTGTAGACTGTTGTTTTTCTTTTCGTCAGTTTTCGTTATTTGACATGGCGTTGAAAAAGTTTGTCTTCCACTGATGATTTTGAGTGTGCCGTTGATATCTTCTGCCTCTCTTTTCGGCTAGTTGTTATGTATTGTATTTTGTTTTTATTTATTGTTTATTGATTTGTACACAATATGACGGTTGGTTTTCGTGTTTGAATTATATTTAAGTTAGATGTTGGAACCCTTTTATCTTATTATACGGTATGGGTTTTCTCTTTGTTGAATGGCATACGTTGACCTATAGTTGCTACCATCTACGTCATTAAGTCTTTTATTGTTATTTGTCTAATTGACAGCCATACCACATCTTCTTATTTTTCATTATTAAATAAATGAAACTTACCCGAAAGATGAGTTATATGTTCCAGGATCAGTAGCATTTTTATCCCGAAGATATCTTGATTGACTTAGTTTTATGTCATTTCCTATTCTTTCCATGAAAACTGTTGGGTAGTTCATTTGCAACGTCCAGGTGTCCATTATTCTTTTAACATCATGAACCTTTTGTGGCTTACCATCTATTATACTTTGCTAAATGGAAATATAAACCTATTTGTTATTAGCTCTTCATCTACATGTATATATTAAATGCTTATTCAAATCAAAAGAATTTAGAATATTTTGTTAGCATTTTTGATTTTGTAAATTCGATAGAGTGATTTTCGGACCGATGTTGATATTTCGATAGATTGATTGTCGGATCGACGTTGGTCTTTCCGATAGATTGATTGTCGGCCCGACATTGGTCATTTCGATATATTGATTGTCGGACCGACGTTGGTCATTTCGATAGGTACCAACTGTGCTTCAAACGATACCAGCTGTACTTCAAATGATACTACTTTCTAAACAGAATCAAATGATACTACAAGCATTACAAGCAGAATCAAATGATACCACAACCATTACAAACAGAATCAAATGATACCACAACCATTACAAACAGAATTAAATGATACCACTAGTATTACAAACAGAATGAAATATACCACAAGCATTACAAACAAAACCAAACGATACCACAAGCATTACAAACAGAATCAAATGAGACCACAAGCATTACAAACAGAATCAAACGATACCACAAGCATTACAAGCAGAATCAAATGATACCACAAGCATTACAAACAGAATTAAATGATACCAGTAGCATTACAAGCAGAATCAAATGATACCACAACCATTACAAACAGAGTCTAATGATACCACAAACATTACAAGCAGAATCAAATGATACAACAAGCATTACAAATAGAATCAAATGATACAACAAGCATTACAAACAGAATCAAATGATACCACAAGCATTACAAACAGAATCAAATGATACTACAAGCATTACAAACAGAATCAAACGATACCACAAGCATTACAAACAGAATCACATGAGACCTCAAGCATTACAAATAGAAGCTTATGATACCACAACCATTACAAACAGAGTCAAATGATACCACAAGCATTTCAAACAGAATTAAACGATACCACAAGCATAACAAACAGAATCAATTGATACCACAAGCATTACAAACAGAATTAAATGATACCAATAGCATTACAAACAGAATTAATGTTAACTTATTGTAAGTTTGACCCTTTCTTGACATAAGTACCAACTGTGCTTCAAATGATATCAGCTTTACTTCAAATGATACCACTTTATTAAAAGAATCAAATGATACTACAAGCATTACAAACAGAATCAAATGATACAACAACCATTACAAACAGAATCAAATGATACAACAACCATTACAAACAGAATCAAATGATACCACAAGCATTACAAGCAGAATCAAATGATACAACAAGAATTACAAACATAATCAAATGATACAACAACCATTACAAACAGAATCAAATGATACCACAGGCATTACAAACAGAATCAAATGATACCACAAGCATTACAAACAGAATTAAATGATACCACTAGCATTACAAACAGAATCAAATGATACCACAAGCATTACAAGCAGACTCAAATGATACCACAATCATTACAAACAGAATCAAATGATACCACAAGCATTACAAGCAGAATCAAATGATACCATAACCATTACAAACAGAGTCAAATGATACCACAAGCATTACAAGCAGAATCAAATGATACAACAAGCATTACAAGCAGAATCAAATGATACCACAACCATTACAAACAGACTCAAATGATACCGCAATCATTACAAGCAGAATCAAATGATACAACAAGCATTACAAACAGAATCAAATGATACCACAACCATTACAAACAGAATCAAATGATACCACTAGCATTACAAACAGAATCAAATGATACCACAAGCATTACAAACAGAATCAAATGATACCACAAGCATTACAAACAGAATCAAATGAGACCACAGGCATTACAAATAGAAGCTAATGATACCACAAGCATTACAAACAGAATCAAATGATACCTCAACCATTATAAACAGAGTAAAATGATCGAAAAGCATTACAAGCAGAATCAAATGATACAACTAGCATTACAAACAGAATCAAATGATTCTACAAGCATTACAAACAGAATCAAATGAGACCACAGGCATTACAAACAAAATCAAATGAGACCACAGGTATTACAAACAGAATCAAATGATACCACAAGCATTACAAACAGAATCAATGTTAACTGATTGTTAGTTTGACCCTTTGTTGACATATGTACCAACTGTGCTTCAAATGATATCAGCTGTACTTCAAATGATACCACTTTCTTCAAAGAATCAAATGATACTACAAGCATTACAAAGAGAATCAAATGATACCACAGGCATTACAAACATAATCAAATGATACAACAAGCATTACAAACAGAATCAAATGATACCACAAGCATTACAAACAGAATCAAATGATACCACAAGCATTACAAACAGAATCAAATGATACCACAAGCATTACAAACAGAATTAAATGATACCATTAGCATTACAAACAGAATCAAATGATACCACAAACATAACAAACAGAATCAAATGATACAACAGGCATTACAAAGAGAATCAAATGATACCACAAGCATTACAAACAGAGTCAAATGATACCACAAGCATTACAAACAGAATCAAACGATACCACAAGCATTACAAACAGAATCAAATGAGACCACAAGCATTACAAATAGAAGCTAATGATACCACAAGCATAACAAACAGAAATTACAAACAGAATCAAATGATACCACAAGCATTACAAGCAGAATCAAATGATACCACAACCATTACAAACAGAGTCAAATGATACCACAAGCATTACAAACAGAATCAAATGATACAACAAGCATTACAAACAGAATCAAATGATACCACAAGCATTACAAACAGAATCAAATTATACCTCAATCATCACAAACAGAATCAAATGATACCACAATCATTACAAACAGAGTCAAATGATACTACAAGCATTACAAACAGAATCAAATGATACAACAAGCATCACAAAAAGAATCAAATGATACCTCAATCATCACAAACAGAATCAAATGATACCACAAGCATTACAAACAGAGTCAAATGATACCACAAGCATTACAAACATAATCAAATGATACCACAAGCATTACAAACAGAATCAAATGATACAACAAGCATTACAAACAGAATCAAATGAGACCACAAGCATTACAGATAGAAGCTAATGATACCACAAGCATAACAAACAGAAATTACAAACAGAATCAAATGATATCACAAGCATTACAAGCAGAATCAAATGATCCCACAACCATTACAAACAGAGTCAAATGATACCACAAGCATTACAAACAGAATCAAATGATACAACAAGCATTACAAACAGAATCAAATGATGCAACAAGCATAACAAACAGAATCAAATGATACCACAACCATTATAAACAGAGTCAAATGATACACAAGCATTACAAATAGAATCAAATGATACAAGCATCACAAAAGAATCAAATGATACCTCAATCATCACAAACAGAATCAAATGATACCACAATCATTACAAACAGAGTCAAATGATACTACAAGCATTACAAACAGAATCAAATGATACAACAAGCATCACAAAAAGAATCAAATGATACCTCAATCATCACAAACAGAATCAAATGATACCACAAGCATTACAAACAGAGTCAAATGATACCACAAGCATTACAAACATAATCAAATGATACCACAAGCATTACAAACAGAATCAAATGATACAACAAGCATTACAAGCAGAATCAAATGATACCACAAGCATTACAAACAGAATCAAATGATACCTCAATCATAACTAACAGAATCAAATGATACCACAACCATTACAAACAGAATCAAATGATACCACAAGCATTACAAACAGAATCAAATGATACCTCGATCATAACAAAGAGAATCAAATGATACCTCAATCATTACAAACAGATTCAATGTTAACTGATTATAAGTTTGACCTTTTGTTGTCATAACAATAACCTTACCGACTAGTAATGAAAATAGAGCAACATATGCTGCCTTTCCATATCACTTGTGATCCTGGGACTTAGTTGTGCCTTTATTTGCCCCATTACATCCCAACTCTTTACCCGCATTTTGGTATACCTCATCATGAATTGTTATCGGCGATATAATGTATAACTTGGCATTCTCTATTATATGTGTAATGATATCGACTGCTGATGTTTGGGCTAATAAATAATAATTGAATGTTTTTAAGTAAGATGAAAGTGTTCTAACGATGTTTTGAAGCATCGTGAACAGTGAATGGATGTTTTTCGTAAGCAGAGTTATTACTTACTCTTCCTAAAGCATCCCACAGATCATCATGTGATGCTACACCGTATGCTCTTTCTGTAATATATAGCTAAAAAATAAAATCAAACACATGTGTTATGCACATTGAAGTATGGGATGGTTGGAGGGGAATCTCCTACAGACGTGACATTTATCTGTGAGACTTTTCAGTTAGTACAAAAATGTGTTTTATATAAATATTTTATGGAAACATTCTTTTTGACAATAAAAGAAAACATGTTTTCATTGATTCAATTTAAAATATATATATATATATATCAGGAAGGATAACTCAAATAATCAAGGTTTATAAAGGACATGAAATTTATCTACTGAGTTAAAAAATAAATTTTCTTTTTATTTTCTGAAAGCACATTATGCTATCTTCGCATACATAGTTTTAAATTCCATCATTTAGTGTTCTTTCTATTCACATATCAGTGCTTTTTCTATGTTTGCTTCCTAACAATTCTGACGATTTTGCACAACCTGTAGATTAAAGAAAGCTCGTTCATGTCGTTGACCCATACAAATTAATAATGCTTTTTGAAAATAGCACCATTGCATGCAAATTTTTACAAAGTATGAAAACAATTATATCGTTCTTAATTTGAACCAGCAAACCCCATCTATCTTTAAGTATTGATATGCAAACTACTATGTATGTGTTTATTCGTTAGATTTAATTCAATGAAAGATAGAAGATTCTATTTAATTAATAAAATGGATTTTTAAATATACAGATTTAAATCAATTTTTATACTGTATATTGCTTTTATTCTCTAATGAGAATTATCCATCAGAAACAACTTAATATTTATTCTGTAAGAACCAAGTCCAATGACTCTGCAACAGCCACAAAACAAAATAACGATATACATAAATAAACTGCACAAAGTGACGATTTGTCCTATAAAGAAGATAAAGTTTCGGACAACCGCTGTAAATAGGTGTTACGGACAGACTGACGAAGACTGATTCTTTAATCTCCATTGTGTCCGAAGCGCTTTCGTGGAAATATCGTCATCAAGAAATCTCTCACCTGAACATGTGAAAGTTAGGGATGCACAATTCGCGTGTAATTCGTCCTTTAATTGTTTCGTTTTACAAAATCTATGGTAATTAGATAACAACAAACAAAGTTAATATTTCGAAAATGATTTAAAAAATAACTTTATATCGATAAGTTTGAAGTGTTTTTTGTTTGATTATAAACAAGGTAAGAAGATTGTAAGATCTTGATTAAGAACACATGCCACGCCTATTGAACTCGATATCATTATCTTACTACTACTTTAAAAGGATAGTATTAAAAGAGGCGAAAGATAACCAGAGGGACATTCAAACTCATAAGTCGAAAATAAACTGACAACGCCATGTCCTAAAAAAGAAAAAGACCAACAGACACACAATAGTACACAAAACACAACATAGAAAATTAAAGACTGAGCAACACGAACCCCACCAAAAACTGTTGGTTTAAGTTGGTTCTCTAGTCATTTTCATAAAACTGTCTTATTGCATTTCTGTGGTATTAGAATAAAACTGAGGTTTTAACTAAACCAAAGCTGTTTCGGTTTAAATGCGATCAAATTATTAATGAAGAAGGCTTGCGGATAATTTGTCCCCAGCGTACATGATTGACATTATTTCGTTAACATATATCGTGCAATCGGCATACCTTGGATGAATCAGGTGCCATCTTTCTACCGTATCGACCGAAGCACTGAAATCGGTGTTTATATTAGAGATTAATAATGCTCACCTGTAGACCTCTTTGGAATGTTTCGTCTCCCAAAAAAAATTGCATCATTCTTATAACAGATCCACCCTAAAAAGCCATTTATTAATATAATTCGTCTCAAACAAGAAATTATGATATTATATTTTTATTATATATTTTTATATTGCATATATATAAACAAAACAAAAAAAAAGAAAATGTACTTAAAGTCTGAAAAGACAGATATTTTTTAGATTTGTATATCCCACTTTGACTTAAAATCCTTTCATAACAAATAAAAATTTTAATGCAACTAATTTGTATCGATTAATCTGATTGCACAACGGCCCAGTGTAGAATTTTCAAAATAGCACCTGTCTGGAACTGAGAAACGCCAACATTTTGAATTCTTGAATTTATCTATTTAATTTCTTTTACTGTTAAACAAGTCTCGTTTGCAATTTAAACATCTTCGTCCATTTTGGAATTCTTATTCGTGTAAGGTTGCGTTTTCGAAATAAATTGTCATTTACTTTACCTAACTTTTGTCACTGAAAAGTAATTCAATCGTTTCTTAACATTTTAGGAGGTTTTATTCCTTCCGCATTAACTACTCCAGTAAACGAGAGGCAAGAGATGATGATGTTGGATGGCTGTTTAACGTCCAACGGAAAAAAATGCATATACAGGACGAGAACATGTAAATGTAATATGAATATTTACCAAGCTTTGTACTAGACCGACACGCCGAGCCGCATTTTTAACGTGCAAGTTCAGAAGGTAACAGTCTGCGGGAAGAAACTTCAACCTACCCGGAAACATTATTCTGACTTCGAGCCGACCAGTCTTTACTCTTACTCCTTAATGCCGCGTTCTAAGCGTAGAAGCAATTACCAATTTTAAGGACTTTTGTTGGACTCGGTCAGGGTTCTAACCAACGAAACTTCCGCAATCGGGACGAACACACTACCACGAGACCACTGAGGCGGTTAAGAGGCGAAAGATACCAAAGGTACATTCAAACTCATTAGTCAAAATTGAAAACTGACAATGCCATGGCAAAGGACAAAAACAACCGAAAGACAAACACCACCAACAACCGCTTTTTATGTTTTCTGCAGTGCATGTACAGATTTTGTGTCATGGATGGATACCCCATATCCTTTCTTTTCTACTAAACAACAGTATACACGAACCTCACCAAAATGCAGGGGTGATCTAAGGTGCTCTGGAAGAGTATGCAGATCCCGCAAGGTTCAGAAAAGAAACGAAAACGTCACTTCACAAGTTTTTCGGTTTTCAACCTAAATCGATTCGGATTCTCAGCCGACTTGTATGTAGTTCATCTACAGTGATTACTATCTTGTCAAGATTGAGGTTGTGAGTTCGAACCCCGCTGGTAGAAGGTGTCTTCGACTCTGATATTAATTGACTAGGATTGCCAGTTTCCTGCCGATAGTTCTATCTGGCTTCTTCCGACAATGATAAATTGGCCGCCTTATGAAACAATAAAATTGACGAAAGTGGCGTTAAACACTTTCAATCAATCAATTTAGCTTAATCGATTGATCGTTTCAAAGTCTCAGTTTCTAATCAAGGGATTGTTTAACTGTGCCATAGAAAAATCATTACCAAATATATCAATATGACATTGATGATGGTTTTTGCCATGTTCCTGATTTTAACAATTACAACTACATGTGACTTTTGAATAGAATTACGGTTGATGAACGGATATCAAGAGACACTTATACAGATCATTAGTATAACACCTTTATATCCCAACATAGTGAAGTATCTTTAATCTCAGAGATGGTTACATTTATATTTTTTTATACGTACCTTTTCGTAGGAAATACTGTCAAATATTTGGAAAATTTCATCTGTATTAGAAACAGGAACATATATAGGATGTGAGGAAATTAGTCCATCAAAGCTTAAAGCATTATGAACACTTGAGACCACAAAATTGTCGAGCTACAAAATAGATATATAGATATACTTAAACCTATTCTGATTTGCAATTAATCCAAATATTCAATCTGTGATTTAACGAAATTGTTAAAATAACTTTTACACTTTGCAAAGATCATATTTCGAAAAAAATATGGACGAAAACCTGATTTAAAACTTTAAATATTTTGTTGTCTGTAAAAAATGCCTTTTATTAATCATTAACATATTAAGGGGTCTAAATTAATTTTTGATTGAAATATGTATTATATGTTTGAGACGTTCATTCAAATAGAAACAAATATTGCTTTATCTTTTGATACATCATTTTTTACATAAAAATTTCTAACATCGATTTCAAATCTTCAAACTTTGTATTTCAAGGGGTGATATCTCACTTTTTCATACAGGCAATAACGGTAAGTTTTTGTGTTTGTTGTGCAGGAAGACGTCGAATCCAATTTTTCATTTTATTCTTTTCTGAAAGCACGTGTTACGAGCTATTTTCTTATATTCATTTTATTTATTTATGTATAATCCTTACAAAATCTGACAACTTTGCATAACGTACGGCTTGAAAAAAGTTCTGTGACCCATATTTTTAATTATGTTTTTTGAAAACAACATGAATATAAACTACATTTTCGCAAACAATGAAAAATTTAGATGATATTTATTTAAACCTTGGAGATCCGCCTTAAGCTAAGGACCCTACATTTTCAAAGTTTCTACGAACGTAAAGTGCTATTTTCCTTTTCTAGCAATTGATTATTAATACAGTTGATTGTATCCTCTCATGAACAATTAAGTAAAAGATTGTCAGGTTAACGATCGATACTCATAAGAGCCTCTTAACATATGAGATAGACATCTGTCCATTGATTGATGACGTCAGCAAGCTAGACTTAAGTCATTCTTTTTTTTTTTTTTTTTTTTATCATTTTTCGTTGATGCTTACTCGGTTATTTTATTCACTTGTGGCAACTAGTGAAATTAGTAAATTTGAAGTCTCTATTAAAAGCCATCCCAACTTACACTTACAACATACAACAATAACATCCAAAACAAGAAAAGACTTGAAATATGATATAGAAACCTGTCTATGTTGAAGTCTAAAATGTGTCCTCTTAATGTCTGTCGAGCTTCTGTGTACTTGCTGAAGTAGTAGCTAGTCGTGGAATGAATCATGTATTATGTTCAAATAAAAATAACATTTTTATATTCCACGAGTTTTTCTTTGGTCATTTTCAACTACAAAATCCAAAACAGTTCACAAATCGTACAATTCTGCAACAAATTAACTTTGTTTTCGACGTAACCTACATATACTATATATGTACCTACTACATATGTACCTGCATATGTGATAGCAATGATATCATTGTAATATTACGTTGAAATGTAATATTTACCACCAGCCAGTCTTTCTGTATGAAATCCATTCCAACAAATGCTATATAGTTGGCAAATCCTTCATTTAGCCATAGATCGTCCCACCATGAGGGTGTCACTAAGTTCCCAAACCACTACAAAATAAAAATCTAAGTTGTGAATATATGAACAAAAAAAAATGTGGATATAAGTGTATCGTACAATCAATGAGTGGTTACATATGATTTATCTAAAAACCTGTACGAATGCATGTTTACAAAATGAATATGCATATCATTATCAATGCAATATTGATGATTTTTTTTAAGATAGCATTATTCGTGTCATTTGTTCATTGTAAGTCCAATGAGAAAAATCCTATTTCATTATAAGTCCAATGAGACAAATCCTATTTCATTGTAAGTCCAATCAGACAAATCCTATTTCATTGTAAGTCTTAATGAGACAAATCATATTTCATTGTAAGTCCAATGAGACAGATCCTATTTCATTATAAGTCCAATGAGACAAATCCTATTTCATTGTAAGTCTAATCAGACAAATCCTATTTCATTGTAAGTCTTAATGAGACAAATCCTATTTCACTGTAAGTCCATTAGACAAATCTTTTTTTATTATAAGTCCAATGAGACAAATCCTATTTCATTGTAAGTCCAATCAGACAAATCTTTTTCATTATAAGTCCAATGAGACAACTTCTATTTCATTGTAAGTCCAATCAGACAAATCCTGTTTCATTATAAGTCCAATTATACAAATCCTATTTCATTATAAGAAAACATAGGTTATTTGGAAAAATCTAGTATCTTTTATTTTATTTTTTCTTTGTATTAAGCATTTGCTAATGGATTATATAGAACACATTAGGATATATTTGTTTTATCAAATCGGTGCAAAACGATGGCTTTTAATTAAGGGGTCAGTATTTTACCGATGTTCAAATCCGATGTTCAAATTTCGTAGACCGATTAAAAAGATATAAAGTAAAAATAATGTACAAAAACGGAGGGAATTTCATGCACTCGAAAAGGAGCGAGTCCGGGTGCGTTGGGTTATAACATAAACATGTGGAATAGTTTAACAAGTGTTAAAAAATCTCAAAATTCAAAACATTAAATGTGAAAACTAGTTCATTCATTCATAAATTTATGTATTTAAACAAATAAAACAAATCTTAAATGTAGACTTCAACGATGCACGTTTCCTTTCGAAACATTTCGAGAAATGAATATAATATGTGATTTATATTGAATATGATATGAATTGACGGTAGACAACAAAACGAGAGTTAAAAAAAACCCGCTTAATTAATTTAGTAAAATAGCCTGTCCCATGTCATGTGTTATCATGAGTTTTAACATTAGTTTTAAGTTTTATCATGAGGTATTTGTCCTTTGGCAAATTAGTGCTGATGATAAAAAAAAATCGAAATTCAAAATAACCGTTAAACAATACAGGTTAAATGATGACCAGTTGGAAAATTAAGCTCCTTAGTGTGATCGAAAGCAGACAACGATTGGAATAAGAGATGGTTTGCCATGTTTTAAGAAAGAAAGAATATCAAGATTTATTTTTTACTGACCATGTGTGCCAATTCATGCGAGATAACCATTGTAACAAACTGTTTAAAATTCTCTGCTGTATCTAGAGGATCGTACAACATGGACGTCTCTCTATAGACTATCAGTCCCCAGTTTTCCATTGCACCAAAACCAAATTCTGGAACTGCTATCATATCTTGAAAAGAAAAAATCTTAAATAGCAAACACTTATGCAAACGATATAAAACACGTGCCAAAAAGGTTTCGTTTGAGAAGGGGCAGTAGATTTTAAAACATGAATCCCGTTGCTTACATGTAATATACGTTACTTATTAGAAATACAAAATAAATATCAATTAGTAAAGTTGAATGAAAGTGACATTTTCATGTGTTACATTTCCTAATTTTGCAAATAAATTGATAGAAGAAACTGTGTCTCTCCATTATTTGATAAGTTATTTATTATGTTGTATTGTTTTGTTAAAGTATCTACACACATTTCTTTTTGTTTCATTTTGATTACTAAGCACCCTACAGTATAAACGTTATCCATTTCACTGAAAAAAAAAAATATCATGTACCACAATTTTTACTAGTTCTAGACGCTATTTTCTAGGGTCAAGGTCTACAAGAAATCAAGTCTACGAGACACAAAAGTTTGCTTTTTAGTCGACCCTTTCTCATGCTCCTAAATGCTCTTTGCTTAGCAAACTAGCAACAAATATTAATTAAAGAATGTAAAAATATATCAGACCTCACGTATTACAACAATGGTAAGTGTATTACATTAATATATGTCTAACATATCCTGATCTCAATTCTAATTTAAAAAAAATTAAAAAGTATTCAAAAGTTTGTAGAATAAGAACTGATGTTTAATGAACTAAATGTGTGTAAGGGTTTCGTTTGGTATTATAGTATGATGATTAATTAACATGAACGGATATGCATATGCAACTTACCTTGTTTAGGAAGCGGAGATGGATTCGTATGCATATACCTCTTACCTTGTTTATTAAGCGAAAATGGATTCGTATACAAATACTAATTACCTTGATTAGGAAGCGGACATGGATTCGTATACATATACCTCTTACTTTATTTAGGAAGCGGTATACCTCTTACCTTGTTTAAGAAGCGTAAATGGATTCATATACATATACCTCTAACCTTATTTAGGAAGCGAAAATTGGTTCGTATAAATACACCTCTTACCTCGTTAAGGAAGCGGAAATTGATTTTTATACTTATACCTCTTACCTTATTAAGGAAGCGGAAACTGATTTGTATACATATACCTCTTACCTTGTTCAGGAAGCGGAAATTGATTTTATACATATACCTCTTACCTTATTAAGGAAGCGGAAACTGATTTGTATACATATACCTCTTATCTTGTTCAGGAAGCGGAAATGAATTCGTATCCCTATACCTCTTACCCCTCGTTTCTGAAGCAGAAATGGATTCGTATGCCTATACCTCTTAACTTGCTTAGGAAGTGGAAATGGACTCGTATGCCTATACCTCTTACCTTCTTTAGGAAGCGAAATGGATTCATATGTATATACCTCTTACCTTTTTGGGAAGTGGAAATGGATTCGTATGCATATACCTCTTACCTTGTTTCGGAAGCGGAAATGGTGTAGCAAAGTATTCTTCAAAGAAAGTCAGAATTCTGACACCAACGTCTAAAGAGTATGTTGTTTGATCGATTGCTTCTGGACGAGCCCACGCTCTGTACTGATAAAAAAGACAATTCGATTTGAATGCCATGTGCTATATATAAATAAGATATGTGTATGATTGTCAATGAGACATCTATCAACCACGAAAAAAGATGTTAACAACTACATTCCGCATATTATTCATTACATATGCAAAATAAGAAACAATTCGAAAGGGACAACTAAGACACTGCTTCAAAAGAGAGTTGAAAGATAGCAAAGGGATATTTAAACTCATAAGTCGAAAACTGACAAAGCCATGGCAAAAAAAAAAAAAAAAAACGAAAAACGATCAAAAGACAAACAAGAGTATAAAAACACAACAAAGAAATCAAAAGTCTTAGCAACATGAACCGAACCAAAAACCGGGGGTTATATCTGATTTTCCTGAAGTGTAGACAGATCCTGTTCCACATCAAAGCTATAAATAGCACACTAAGAAACCATTCAAACCAACTGCAATAATTGCTCTTATGTCATCATGCAAAATAGAACGTATGATCATGATGATGAGGCATTATATCTATTTTAGTATCCACATTTTCATATATGTCCTACATATTTGCCAACGGTCTTCAAACTTCTTGCATTTAATTCAAAATTGCAAAAATTACCAAAAACAGTATCACCATGAGATCTAGTCACGTATATTGAGATATAAGTAAAAGCTTTACCCAAAAATAGTTTTTGCACAAAATGTCTCAAAACATATAGTATTTGGTATTGATGACTATAGATTCTTGTATAATGTCTAATGCAAATCAATTGTATCTTCAGGTCGACAACAAGCTAATGTACATTGCTATTTGAATATGAACCCTGCTTACAGTGGGAAATCTAGTGAAAAAGAACAAAAGAAAAGTACCTCTTCTTATGATAGAGTTGAGAAAATCAATAATAAAACAATGCTGGTGACGACACTGATCAAAAGTTATTTCTAAATAACAATTGTACATTTTAAATAAGTATTTGTTAAAGACCGGGGCTAGGGTATAAAGGAGACAATCTATGAAAATATGGATATATTCAAATTTAAGGCAGGGTTTATGTCTATGGAACATTTTATAATAATTCTTATTCATTACTTACTTTTTTACTATAAAAATGTACAGAGGTGGGAACATAAACAAGCATTATTTAGAGCCAAACAGTTTGAAAAATTCCAATTAATAATTAAAATATTTTAAAATGAAATTCTGAGGTGCAAGATTTTCAAATTCAAATCTCGTGATTGACAGATGGGAGGAGATACCCATGGCAACAGCTTGTTTATATTTACACAGGAAGTAGTGTCCAACATGTGAATAAATTCATGTCTAGATTATTCTTCATGCACTAATGTACTGATAATCCACTTACCAATCAACATGGGAATAAGTATTATTATCCTAGTCAGTGTATGAAGAAATCCACAGAATGGTCACTGATAAGTGTATTTTACACCACAAGAATTATATAAAATCTTTATACCAGTATAAGTTTCAATTTCACAGATGAACCATGTATTCACTTTTTCAGTATTTTTAAGAATAAGATGTTTTATGAGGTCTGGACTTACAACAAAACTAGGTAAATAAAGGATTATTAATTGTAAAACTTATCACTTGGCAATTGTTATTCCCATAGGTGGCCCATGTATGGAATGTTATCAGGATTGGGGTGCCAGTTTCGCACAAGTTTCAATACACAATTTGGCATTATATCTCATTTATGCTAAATAAAATTTTTGAATTTTGGATCACATGCCAAAGCTTGTAATTTTCTTTCCTGATATCTATCATCTCTCCAAACATCTCAATGATACATCATTGTCCAAAAATATTTATATTTTCCTTTCTCAAACTGTTATTTCTCCTGTGTCTTTGCTGACACTCCGTCTCCCACCACAATTGTCTGTTACTTTCATCAGTAATACATGGTTTACACAAACAGAAAGGACATTCATCACTATCTGCATTTGCTGAATAACAAATCTGTTTTCAACTGTTTCCTCATTTGCATTGTAATCATCATTTTCAAGAATTTCATCAGTTTGGGTTGTTTCATTGACACATGTTGCTTGTTCATCATTTAATTCTTTCACATCCCAGTTATAGTATCCAAACAAACTAAAATTGTTTCTTTCTGTTCTTCATTTACAAAAGTGATGATTTTGTATTTGACATATTTGCAGAGATGACCACTTCTACGTCACAGTAGAAACTTGTGTAAAACAACTTTCCTCAAAATTTTATCTAAGATTTATGGACAGTATCATGTTCTATCACATGGCATTGAGGAATTCCTAAGACCTTCTATTTGTTTTATTTATTTTGTGTGTAGAACAGCTGAGATTCCACAGACATAATAAAATCAGAGTTTTATCTATAACTTTTATATGAAGAAATTAATCAACCAAATCAAAAGACAAATAATAGGTGTTGTCATGCTGTGACCCTGGTTAGTTTCATGTAGCATTTTACGTAGGGGTCAGTACAGGATAAATTAATTAATTCTGTTATTTTCTTTTCTTAAAATAATACATATATTCTTCATATTACAATTATAATTCATATTCTTCTTTTTATTTAAAGAATAGAGGAAAACTATTAAAAAAAAATATTCCAATAAGCAAGTTAGATCATTTACATCCATTTGGAATCCTGAAAGGAGAAATGCACCAAGAAGCATGAAAGGAAAGAAAAATTATAAACCTCCATCTTACTCTTATAGAAACAATATATGGAAAAGACAAATAAACTCCATTTATCTGTGACCACATTTTTGATAGACAAGACAGTTTTCAAAACTATAAAATTCTACCTAAAAATATGGAATTATGACAAAATGATAAAGAAAGTGGATTAATTTTATTTAATTGTTATTTTCATTCTTCATATTTAATCTGGATATTTATCCTGTAAATAATGTGTACAGTAATTTATTTTATTTACAATCATTTCCTATCCATTTCAACATGTGTTATTGTTTACATTATCATCATCAGCTGTTTAATTCATTTCTTATCTATCTTAAGACCGCCCATATCCAAATAGGCTTAATTGCTGTAGGGTGTAAAATTTTCTAGGTCATCCCCGGTCTTTAAACTGTGTTATTAGAAATATACATGCAAATACACGATGTTTTATGTTCAGTATTTCTCGAGATAATTGCATTCTGAAACTGAAATCTAAAAAATGCCAATCTTTGCTGCATATTGATAAAAAAAATGGAAAAATCATGTACATACAAAATCTAAAGATCTTTCGGGTCACCAATTTTTGGAGTGTTTCACAAAGTCCTTAGCATGTTACAATTTCCCAAAATATACTTATTTTTCACATTCAAAGTTTTCGAGTACACCGGTCTGTTCTTATCACATGAAAATTCAATATAGAAATATTGTCTCCTCATGAATATAACAATATAAAAGTCTGTCTGTGCAGGTTTAAAAATTAAAGATAAATATTCTTATAAAGAAGCCATCTTATTACTATTTTTATACAATTTTAAGGAAAGGTCGTCTCGATTTTTGTACATGTATTTGCGGTCTTCTCGATCTATTCAAATTCAATGTTTACATCGAGATAAGGTCCGTTTGAATTTGCTTAGTAACTTAATTTCAAAAGTGCCAATCTTTGCTGCATATCAATCGATTCCTTTGGAATTTTTTCCCTTACTTTCTCTGATCTAGTTGCATATATATACGGATACTTAGCATGTTCCAGAGAGGTATACAGCCAGTAAAAAATAAATTGAAGTTGGTACTCCAGGAATTTATTCGCATAGCAACATTTTACACCAAGCTCCTTTAGTCTGCTGTACTCGTCGTTTTCTATTTAAGGAGGGAAATGATAACATTAAATGGAAGTTTTGTTTTTATTTCAACTTATTTCTATTTTTATTTTTTACCAGAACGTTTTCCCGTGAATTTTATAATTGATAGCGTCTTTGCTAAAATGGGACAAACATTGAAAAGATCTAGTTTTCAGTGTTAACAGGGGAGGTAATATTTTGTCATTATATTTCCCAGTGCTTAGTCGCACACAATTCTAAAAGTGTTATTTTCATTTACTAGCACTAAAATGATACCACCGCTTAGGGATTGTAAGACCCCGAGCGCACTTATTATAACATACCTATCGAAAATTTATCTTCCGTATATTTAAAATTATCACTAATGTTTAAACATGAGCAGAAATTCAAAAATAAGCATTAGATTTCGCATATTAAATACAGAAATAGATACTGAAAACAAAATACGCAGTTCAAAAGTCATTTATGGTTTAAGAACGTTAGATCTTTATCGGACATGGTGTAACTCTCAAATCACAAAAATGTGAGAAGGGACAACACTAACGAAATCTATCTGATGATTCCATACCGTTTCTACTTCTATTTCGCTCCGTTTTTTAGCATTTTATGCAGTGTTTTGTAGTGGTTTATTTTTTAGAACAGGATCTTCTTACCCTTCCGGAGAACATGAGATCACTCTCGGGTTTAGTTGAGGTTTATATTGCTCAGTCTAAATATTTATATGTAGTGTTTTGTAACTGTTGTTTGTGATATATTGATTTTCGTTTGTTGATATAATTTTGTTGTTCTCTTTTTGACTTAAAAGTTTTAATTTTCCCTTGGATATCTCTGCTTCTTAAAAACATTTAGCAACCTTTAGAGCTAATGTTAAATCAAAGCCCTCTATCTGTTATTTCAACGTTTTCATTTGAGTATGTCCACAAATAAAATACAATACTTTTTATAAATTCAAATTAATGGTTTATTATATATGTCGGTATCTTGGATAAGTTTTGTATAATTTTTTGAAAACAGCTGTTATTAAAACTGAATATTTAAACAAAAGTGTCATTTCATGTATTGTTTTTTATATTTCCACTAAAAGATGACCGTAAAGCTCAATCTGAGTAGCATTGTCGTAAAATATAACATTTCAATCCATTTTGTAGAGAACATAGCCGTTTACTTTTCGTCTTATAATGTATACACATTTTTGTTGCAAATCATGGACTAAAGTTCTGTAATTGTTAAAGATAAAGTCAGGCGGATCGAAAACTACCTTAAGTTGTTCCATACATTCCAATTAACCTATTATTGCAGTTATTAAGTAGCATTCGCACTAACAAACGGAAGAACGAATTGATTATTGACCTTTTACAGATGTACTTACTAATACATTATTGGCAGTTGTTTTTCTTTGAATGTAAAATCACAAACAACGAAAGCTAATAAGTAAGTTGACATCAACGGCGTAACTGCATACTGATCTGCCACCCAGTCGTTGGCTCTTAAATAAAAAAAGAGCGAAATTGATAAAAAAAAAAATATGTTTTAACTTGTTTCTTAAAATATATCAGAATTATTTCTTTAACACGGACAGTCACTTTTAGTTATAATTACTATTATTTTGATACATAGTTCCATAACTCATAATTACTTTGCCTAAAATGTTATATCTTTCAGAATCATTCCTATTTGAAAAATAAAGAAATGTAAACGATATGCGAAAAAAAAATGTAAACGAAGCTTTTAATAATCTTATCATAATTACCCAGACTGAAATAGTGTACGCCAGTCGTGCATTTCGTCTTCAAAAGACTTATCAGTGACGCACGAGTACAAAAGTGAAAAAGACCAAATAAAGTACGAAGTTGAAGAACATTAAGGACTCATCAATGATACACAAACTGCATTTTAAAAACAGAAAAATATTAAAACAAATACTAAAGAGAGGCGGAAGATACCAAAGGCATATTCAAACAAATACTAAAGAGAGGTGGAAGATACCAAAGGCATATTCAAACAAATACTAAAGAGAGGTGGAAGATACGAAATGGATATTCAAACAAATACTAAAGGGAGGCGGAAGATAGCAAAGGGATATTCAAACAAATACTAAAGAGAGGCGGAAGATACCAAAGGGATATTCAAACAAATACTAAAGAGAGGCGGAAGATACCAAAGGATATTCAACCAAATACCAAAGAGAGGCGGAAGATACCAAAGGGATATTGAAAAAAGACAAAAGGGAGGCGGAAGATACCAAAAGGATATAAAAACTAATAATAAAGGAAGGCGGCAGATACCAGAGGGATATTCAAACAAATACTAAAGAGAGGCTGAAGATACCAGAGGGATATTCAAACAAATACTAAAGAGAGGCAGAAGATACCAAAGGGATATTCAAACAAATACTAAAGAGAGGCGGCAGATACAAAAGGGATATTCAACCAAATACTAAAGACAGGCGGAAGATACGAAATGGATATTCAAACAAATACCGAAGAGAGGCGGAAGATACCAAAGGGATATTGAAATAAATACTAAAGGGAGGCGGAAGATACCAAAGGGATATTAAAACAAATAATAAATAGAGGCGGAGGATACCAAAGGGATACTCCAACAAATACTAAAGAGGCGAAAGACACCAAAGGGACATTCAAACTCACAAAAAAAAACCGAAAAAGACTAAAAGATAAACAACAATATGCAAAACACAACATAGAATACTAATGACTTAGCAACACGAACCCTTAAAACCCGGCAGGTGATATCAGGTGCTCCGGAAGGGTACGCACATCCTGCTCCACATGTCCCCCCTCCCCCCGCAATCTTGCTCATGTGAGTACAAATTCGGTTATGAGTATACTTCGGTGATGTCAAATTCAAGTTAAAAGAGGACGGGATTGTGGTTACGACAATTATAAGATATCCGTCGATCTGTTAAACAGATATTCAATAACGGCAAACCAACTTGTGATGGCGTCCGTAAATTTTTCAAAGGGATGACTCCAACTTCACCACTTGAAACTTTTGGTTATGTAGCTTCCATGTAAGCAGCAACCCACTATCACGGATATCATATAGGAAATGCAAGTTGTTCAATATTTCTCTGAAATTACAGAACCAGCTGCGACTTAAAGATGTTGATAATGAGAAATTCGCAAGACATTCAAATAGCCAGTAAAGCCACGGACCTATTTCTAACATTTTATTCAGCTTTCAGACAGGTTATATCATGTGAATTTCAATCCTGAATTACACTCATATTACGAATAACCCCTGCATTCATGTATTTTCAGTACCAGATAGTTGTTGAACATTCACCATGCAGTATAGATTTTTTTAGCCTTTTTTTCTGTAGTTTTTCTCTCTTTTTTTACATGTTTTTATATATATATATATATATATCGCCTCTTTTATTGACTAATGTCGATTAAGAGCTTGAACTATTGCAAAAACAAGTAAACGTAGTTTAGTCTTACACGTCCATTTTGATCTTAACAGTATCTGAAAAGTCTGAACAATACATTATCAAGTTATGTTCAGTCTTTCAGTCAATTTTCAGACTTATCCCCTGCGATAATTTAGACATTTTCTTGAAGTCAATTCAATTCGGTCTTGATGTGTACAGGTAAATAACAACTGCTGAATAGTCTGAACATAGACTGAACAGATCTTTATTGACTGAAAGCGAACTGTCTAAACAGTACTGAATTAACCGCCTTTGAGTCTGAAATTAACTGATAGACTGAACACTTTATTGTTCAATATTTATAGAGTTATCCTAATTAAAATGACCGTTTCAGTTCAAAATTGGTTTACAAGTGTAAGCGAATAAATTCAACGATTGCCTATCCGATTTCTCATTTCTGCATCACGACTTGCAGTTACATAAAAGGGCAGTTGCTGATGACTTGTAGACATTCCTTCAGGTACATTTAAAGAGATGGACGATATATTGATAGTTACTTTTAAAACTTGATATCCTCTAGGTCTTTGGGAAAAGCTTACGAATGCAAAAAAGTTCAGAAATAAAATTTCCATTCGTAAAGAGAAAATGATTTTTTTCATAATAACAAAAAAGGCGGAAGATACCTGAAAGAGTCAAAACTAAGAAGTTGAAAACAAAAGGAAGGAAGAGACCAAGCATACATTCAAACGTCTATAATAAGACGCTCCACACATTACAAAACTAAATGACTGAGCAACAGGAACCCCACCAAAAACTGAGGTCGATTAATCTATCGTATATGTATCACGTGATATATATGAATCGACATTCTCTATATTTAGAGGTTATAAATGCTGTTGTTCGGCTACATTGAAGGTTATCATACCTCTTTCTTTTAAAAATATAAAGGAATCAAATCTTACAAGTTCTTGGATCGGATTTGGTTCATATTCGACAAGGAAATCAAGTGTTTTTTTCTGATAAGAGTCACACTAAATCTCGCTTTTACAGCTGGTTCATCAAAACACGGGAATGCTTTTCTTGCATCTGTTGGCTGCATCTGTGTTGAGGCAATATAACTGTTGAATACATAATGAAACAAATATATAATTATTGACAATACAAGAACATTATTATTTTGATTGGTTCAAAGCATTCATATAAACCTTTAAACAGACTTATTCAGAAGGGATATAGTTACAATACTGTTGTCAAGTCATTAAAGATGGCATATTTTGGTATTAATATTGATTCACTCATAGGGTCTTTGCATCGGAAATAAACACATTTGTTCTAAAACCAGTTGTTGGCATGATACGGGTATGTTCTTCTCATATATTTTATGATGGTATGATACTAAACCCCTAACAGGAGGGATTGTGCTCGATTTTCATATGATGAAGACATAATCTTTCAATCAGTGTAATTGAGGTCTGGAGCTGGCATGTCAGTAACTGCTAATAGTCCTTTCTTAGTTTATGTATCATTGTCATTTTGCTTAGTTTCTTTTGTTACCTTTTCTGACATCGGACTCGGACTTCTTTTAAACTGAGTTTTACTATGCGTATTGCTGTGTGTTTGTTTATTCTACATTGGCTAGAGGTATAGGGGGAGGGTTGAGATCTCACAAAACATGTTTAACCCCGCCGCATTTGTGCGCCTGTCCCAAGTCAGGAGCCTCTGGCCTTTGTTAATCTTGTATGTTTTTTTAATTTTAGTTCATTTATATGTTTTGGAGTTGAGTGTGACGTCCATTTTCATTGAACTAGTACAAATTTTTATTTAGGGGCCAGCTGAAGCCCGCCTCCGGGTGCGGGATTTTCTCGCTGTGTTGAAGACCCATTGGTGGCCTTCAGCTGTTTTCTGCTCTTTGATCGGGTTGTTGTCTCTTTGACACATTCCCCATTTCCATTCTCAATTTTATATACCTGCCAAAAAAATCAAAAATATGAGGATAAGAAATTGTTATCAGTTAGATCTTCGTGTGCTTTCTTAAAGTCAGCATTATATTTTTATTTCAATCGTGATTGTTATTGAAAACTTTCATTTATAAAAGCCATTTGGTGTACATTTACTGAGATGCATATTAACTGTATACAAGATAAGTTATATTATTAGCGCTACATCTGTAAACATGGTATACAGCAGAATATAAAATGTACATCCGCTGAGATGCATATAAACTGTACATTTGTAAAAATGTATATCAACTGTATATCTGTAAAGATGAACAAGTCTAAATTGAAAACAACGTTCAAACCTATGATTGCGTTGGATAAAAATCGCAATTTTTATACGTATGCATGCAAAACAAATTTCTTGGTAGAGGGGTCTAAATACAGCACAAACAACATTTTCCAAAAGACCAAAAAAAGTGAAAAAGTATATTTTAACAAAACGCATTATCTGTAAAGATGTATATACACAGTTAAAATATATCTTTAAAGATGAACATAGTATTCACTTATTCACAGATGCACCGTAAGTTTAAAAGCATCTTAACAGATGCGGAATTTATATGCTTCTTAAAAGATGTACAATCTGCATGCATCTCAAAATATGTACAGGGTATATAGAATAGTGAATGGAAACGGGGAATCTGTCAAAGAGACAACAGTCCGACCAAAGAGCAGAAAACAGCTGAAGGCCACCAATGGGTCTTAAATGCAGCAAGAAAATCCCTCATCCGGAGTTGTGCTTCAGCCGGCCGCTGAACAATAATGCCTGCTAGTTCAGCACACTAACCACTGAAACAAATGAACCATAATTTTAAAATCACACAAGATTAACAAAGGCTAGGGGTACCTGAATTGGGACAGGCGCAAAAAGGCGACATAGTTAAACGTGTTTTGTGAGATCTCAACCCTTTCCCTATACTTCTAGCCAATGTGTAGTATACAACCACACAACAAAACGCACAGTGAAACTCGGTTTAAAAGAAGTCCGAGTCAGATATTAGAATAGGTAACAGACGAAACTAAACAAAAGACAATGACAAACATAAATTAACAAAGGACTACTAGCAGTTACTGATGTGCCAGCTCCAGACTTCAATCAAACTGATTGAACGATTATGTCTCCATCATATGAAAATCACGCCCAATCCCTCCCGTTAGGGGTCTAGTATCATGCCATCATCAATTGTAAGAGAAGAACATATTAGAAGGGTATATGAATCTTAACAGATAAACATAAAGATTGCTTGTACTGAAGTAGCTGTGTATACTGTTCAAACTTCTAAGTTTTACTTACATTGTATCATTTCCACGTTGGTATGAACTTTGATAAAACCCAGCCAGTCTAGAAAGTAAAGGTCCACGAAACTCAATGTAAACAGAATAATTCGATCCACCCACTAACTGTGTATTTGTTTTCAAAATCAGGAAGTGATTGACAGTATCAAATTCTATTGTAGGAATAATTGGATTTTGTCCAGGTGCCATTGGTTCTATTCTGACAGAACTTGTCGTAATATTAAGCTGATTGCTGTGTAGAACGATTTCGTTTGTTGACTGTCTGCATTTCATTTGAATCGTAACTTTTCCAATGAAATAGAAGTCTGTTGGATTTATTTCATATATAAAGGTTGTAGTTCAAGTTCGTATAAAACTGGATACAGATTGAGCGGCAAACGAACATCTCCGCCACCAGGCTGAGTTGTATTAACAATTGGAGTTGTAGTTGTAGATGGAGGCCAAGTAGGTTTCCTTGGTCTATAACTATCATATTGTGTCGTTTTGCTACCTGCAAGTAATTCTATGCTTATCGATATTATATGTACATGTGTTAAATAATTGAAGTTGACGAATTGATTAAACATATGAAATGTTGTTTGGACTTGTTTGTCTTTTTGTTGTTTTTTTTCCTACTCTTTGCCATGGTATTTTTTTGTTTATTTTTGACTTATTAGCTTTAAATATCCCCTTGGTAACTTTTGCCTCTTTTATAAAAATATGATATTGTAAATTTTAAAATGTTGAAAGCAGAGTAAAATTCGAAAAGATATTTCAAGGACGAGAGTTAATAAAAAGATAAGAATTGCTTAATTTATCGAATAACAAAATATTTATGTTGTTCTCCAACAAACAATTTTTAGACCTGAATACATTTTATTTTAATATAAAAACTGGCTTGTTATTAATTTTGGTCGGAGTACAACAAAACCACTATAGCAATGTCCCTATGGTTCCGAAAGCTGAATCCTACTTGTTAACCATATAAAAACTGAAGCATCTGACGATTTATTTTTTTCTTAACTCAATTTAATCCTTCAAAGTATAAAGTGAACATGGATGGAGACCCCATATCCGTTGTTTTTCTATTATTGATATTTTTCTGTCAATTCTATAATAAGCACGTAAACACATACAGCCGTACTGAGATAACAGTAAGCAAACGCCGCAAAATAAGAAACAAAATATCCCGATAGTAGAGAAATGAAAAGAAATGGCAAAAAAAAAAAAAACAATAGAGGGGGACGGCTTCCAACTAAAACGGTGGACAATCTCACAGACACAAAAACATGTTTGTGGAAGTCCCCTTTACCTGAGCATGCTGAGTTTGGACCAATTTTTAATTGCTCGTATGATAACTAGAACGTCATATCTCATTATCTTATCCATATAGTGTTAAAACAAATCATTGCTGTCCCTTACCTCTGTATCGATTTGAATGGCTCCAAGATGGTACTCCTGAAATGTAATAAGGCCTATGACAGTCAGGAATATGACAGTTGTTTTTCCATTCGTTTGATGTGTTTGATCTTTTGATTTTGCCATTTAATAAGGGACTCTCCGTTTTGAATTTTCCTTTGAGTTCGGTATTTTTGTTTTGTAATTTTACATTTTTTATATATAGAACTGAAATAAGTGTAAAAAACTAAAATAACTTGTGAGTGAAGCAATGGTTAATTTATCATTTAAAATGGTCAAACATCAGCTTTCTGTTAAGAAAATCTTAATTATAGTGATAAAGAGATGCGAAATATACAAAAGGAATAACCATGGTAATGTCATAGCAACTAATTGAAAACGATCAAATGACAAACATTAGTATTCAAAACACACCATAGAAAACTAAATACTGTAAACAGGGAAATTTTCACGGCAGTCTTATTTTTGCTATTTTAGCGGTAACAGTTAAAACGCGAAAATAAAACGACCGCGAATATTTCAGCGAAAAGCGAACACAAAGATGAAGACCATACATGACCTTGTATCAATAGGATATGTAGTTGACCAATTTAAAACATTTTTTTACTGACGACAAAACATAACTGTATTTCTAAATGAAAGTCAATGTTAGAGATCAAAACTTTAATTCATGATAGTCTAATTAACATGGAAGACATCTCAAGCAAGTGAACACAACGGATATTGCTAAATAAACAACTATCGTTACTGTTATGTAAATGACCCTGTCAATAAGTTTTAAAATGATTACCTCATTGTATCTGCTACACAGATCGATCAGATTAAAAGATTTATTCATAAAGTCCCCTTTACCTGAGCATGCTGAGTTTGGACCGCTTTTAATTGCTCGTATAATAACTAGAACGTCATATCTCATTTTTTTATCCATATAGTGTTAAAGCAAATCATTGCTGTCCCTTACCTCTGTATCGATTTGAATGGCTCCAAGAAGGTACGCCTGAAATGTAATAAGGCCTATGACAGTTGTTTTCCATTCGTTTGATCTTTTGATTTTGCCATTTAATAAGGGACTTTCCGTTTTGAATTTTCCTTGGAGTTCGGTATTTTGTGTTGTTATATTACATTTTATTATATTTTGTACTGAAATAAGTGTAAAAACTGAAATAACTTTCCAATGGTTAATTTATAATTTAAAATGGTCAAACATCAGCTTCTTTATCTTAATTATAGTGATACAAGTTGTTATTTAAAAAAGAAATGCAATCGTAAACCCAAAATTTTTGGTATTAAATATTAGATATTTTTTAAATAAGTTAGTTTCTAGGCTTAATAACAAATTAATGACTTTTGTGCTTATAAAAAGAAGCAATATGGTTAATAGCTGTTTTTTGGGAATTTGAGATAATGTGTTTGATTTTGCTTTTTCCACCTGCCCACCCGTGCCCATCTAGCTATAATCTCCTTTTTTGTAAAAATATTGATTACAAATGCTTATCTGCTTTTTTCAAGTGATTGTACTTGCATGTTTTTTAGATTAAACAAAAGAAACTACATGCCCACTCCTATGGGTGGGCAGAGTGGACAAGGTAGAATTTTTGCCCACCCGGTGCCCACTCCTTTGGTGGGCCGGTAGACAAAGCAGAATCCACCTGAGTTGTAGTGTATGTTCAAAGTTATTTGAACAAGGACTTGTTATTGTATTATTAAGATCCTTACACCAGCTCTGCAAGGTTTTAGTGATGCTTAGGGTTGTAAGCATTGGCAATTTAAAGTTGTGTGATTTGTGCTATGAAAAGTTTAAGTTCTTACAAATAAACAAACTAAATTGAAATTTAATTTAAAAAAAATTAACATATACAAACTGAATTTATCACTGAATACCCTTTGTTAAAAATGAGTTTGTTTAATATTATGAAAATTGTAAGGTGTTCCTTTTATATTTGAACATGTTCTTTCATTAACTTTAAAAAGTGTCTTTTACATGGTATAGTTACATTAATGTTTTATGGTATGTATGTATGTAAAATTTTTAAAACAGGTATATTCATAAGCACATGTCTTTGTCAGAAGCATGTTGTTTGAATTGTTATAACAGTGTTTTGGTACCCTTAGTAGGATGCAGTTCAAAGTGAGCCAAATATTAAAGGCTGTATTATAACCTGTAATTCCTTACTTTAACTACACTGTATCTTACTGGAGAGTTCTCTTTGGTATTCCCACCACTTTAAAACACATTTTCTCTCTGACATTTGATTATTTCATTAGAATAATCTAAAATTTTAATTGAACTGAAGTAGCCTTGTAGGTTTCTTATATTGACCTATCCTTCTTCTCTCATACTAGTCTAGTCATTTGGGTGCACTGTATAACCTACTGATCACTGAGATGGTTTGTATTGAAAGAAAAATGTGACCTGTAAATTTACATTTTGCCTAATTGTACCACATTGTGTCAATGACATTCATACCACATCTTCTGAATTTTAAAGCGAATCTGTTTTGAATGAAAATTAATTGATTTCCAAAATTGATTTTTTAACTCAAACTAGCTGAATCTAGAGAAAGTAATCTCCAATTATATATGTCATTCAATGTCAAGTTTCTTGGTGCTTCTATGTTTGTTCAGTGTGAGCCAAGGCTTCGTCGGTGTTGTTGAAGGACGTACATTGACCTATAATGGTTTATTTTTTTTTGTCATTTGAATGGAAAGTTGTCTCATTGGCACTCACACCACATCTTCCTATATCTTTTAAGTGAAAGAAAAGTAAATGCAAAAAGCAAAGCATTTTAATACCAATAACATTTTATTTTAAACAAACATGGCAAGTTTATTTAAGATAATACAAAAGCTCAGGTATAACAAAATAATAAAGATTTATATAACCTTTTAAAATTAAGAATCTTTTGAAACTTTCAGACACATACAATGTATCAATTTATATGCAAAGATATTACTTGAACAAACTTTGATTTTGAAATTTGAAATTAATTGGAAAGGTGTTTAAGTAAGAAATTGGCTACGATATTGATTTTTTAACCGGTCAAGAAATCCTTTTCTCTGACAAATTAATCATAATTAAGCAATAAACTTGTATTCTAATAATCTTAAACTCTTGTGTCCTTGGTATTATTATAAAGTGCACTATAAAGTACAAAATATTAACACTCAACAATTAAAGTAAGGTTCAATTATATATTTACACTTAATAAAATGGTATACTTGTTTTTAATTAAAAATGTTTTCAAGTAGATTTCAAAATGATTTGAAATTTTGAAGATCCATATGTCATATGCAAGGTTTCCTTAAGTAGTTAACGACTAAAAAATTATAAAACGTTATTATAATACGAAAAAATCATTAACCTCGCAAGATTTTCTATGTTATTTTTTTAGTATTTTTTTTTTCTAAATTAGATTACTAAACAATCATTTGAAAAGGCTATTGTCTCATTCGTAAAGTTTACATCTCACTACACCTGCTTGGACTTTACAATGTAGCTATTATGTCAGCAACAAATGGTAACAACAGGCGTCGCTCTATATAATTAAGAATCTCTCAGTATCAATTAAAAATAATTTTATACTCACTTACTGTCTTGTTAACTAATTAATTAGTACAACAACCGATTTGTTTTTGCAAGGCTAATTTAACACCACAAAGAAACACATACAGCCCATACACCGTAGCGATTATATAAGACATCAGAGGAAGTTTAGTTTACACAGTTATGAGAACTGTTGACCAGGAGCTTTTAATTAATTTATAGAGAACGCGTTTATATCAGTACATTATCAAAATGATCACACAAAGCTTTGTTGCTTTTGATAAAATAAAAAAAAAAAAAAATTAGCATTCATAAAACAAACTTCAAAATTTCATAAAATTATTTTACATGCATAAAAACCTAAATATCAAATTTATACATAATCTATTAAAACCGAAAATTCATTATCTGATTGTTTTCACAAAAATAATTATTTTGTTTTTATAAAGAGGAACATTTTAAAATTAATTACTACAGAAGTGATAATTAGTACTGTTGACCAGGAGCTTTTAATTAATTTATAGAGAACGCGTTTATATCAGTACATTATCAAAATGATCACACAAAGCTTTGTTGCTTTTGATAAAAATTTTAAAAATTATCATTAATAAAACAAACTTCAAAATTTCATAAAATTATTTTACATGCATAAAAACCTAAATATCAAATTTATACATAATCTATTAAAACCGAAAATTCATTATCTGATTGTTTTCACAAAAAATAATTATTTTATTTTTATAAAGAGGAACATTTAAAATTAATTACTACAGAAGTGATAATTAGTTCCTGGCTAAGGTAACTATAAATAGAAAGTATTTGTGGCTAAGGTAACTATAAATAGAAAGTATTTGTTCTTATCTCTATCTGCATCTGTCATCACTCGGTATCTAAAATAGACATTTGATATCTTATCGCTGACCCTATTAAGTCTACCGAAATTGCATGCATGATTAATTTTAAGATTTATGATCGTAATTAAAGCGACACTTTTAGGGTGCAATTGTTACTAACTAAAGTTTTGAAAACGTTTTGAGGACCATTACAGAAATGAAATGTTTGCAGCAGATCTGCTGCAAACTTGCTGCAGGTCTGCTGCAAACAAAAGGTTGCAGGAACCCTTTGAATAATGTTTGCAGATGTTTGCAGCTAGCTGCAAACCTCCTGCAAACATTGCAGCTTTTTGTTGCAAGCTTGCGGCAAGTTTGCATAAACAAATATGTTTGCAGTAAGATTGCAGGAAAACTAGAATATAAGGGATGTTCGCAGCTAGATTGCAGAAATCTTTGACAATTTTATATGTTTGCAAGAGCATTGCAAGAAACTACATAAAACGACTGAGCATGCCTATTGGTAACTTCCTGCAAGATAAAGATTTGAAATTTGAAAATGTTGGTGATGTTTGTGTCATGATATATATTAGTGTTCAGGAGGCATTATAGTTTGGAAGTTAACAGAATAGTTTTCAAAGACATTATTTGTAAGTACAAATTCATCATAGAATGTAAACTTGTGAAATTCATTCCGGCGGCTCCACAAATATCTGCATGAAGGGTAAAATACATTTTCAAATATGTAACCAGGCAATATACAGTACTCCCTCATATGCTTAGAGATTATAACTTACTAAATATTTTGTTGTAAGTCTAGTTGAATTTTGTGACAATTTTAATTTAACTAGCTGTATATATATGCACAAAATAAATTTCAAATAAACCTTTTTGAATTTTAGATTCATGCATGTAATTCATTTGAGAACATACTTGGAATTAATTTAACTTATTAACAGGTATAAACTTATGCTATGATAATTTTTCAAATGGTAAAGTAATTGAATTATTGTATGTATGGATATAACATAACTTTTTCAGAATTTGCTGTGTAATATAGATAATATGATGTGTACATTTTTGTACACAACATGACATATTGGTTAATTGTATAACGTATGTAGTTCTTGCAAGTTTGCAGCAAACACGCAGGAGAAAGATTGATTTGAATATAAATGTTTGCCGCAGGTCTGCAGCAAACATGCAGGAGAAAGATTGATTTGCATAAATATGTTTGCAGCAGGTCTGCAGCAAACACTCATTTGCATATAAATGTTTGCAGCAGGTCTGCAGCAAACATGCAGGAGAAAGATTAATTTGCATAAATACGTTTGCCGCAGGTCTGCAGCAAACACTCATTTGCATATAAATGTTTGCAGCAGGTCTGCAGCAAACACTCATTTGCATGGTAAATTGTTTGCAGCAGACCTGCAGCGTATTTGCAGCAAACACGCCGCAAATATGGACTCTGTGTTCGCTGCAAGTCTGCAGCAAGTGCAGCAAGTTCGCAGCAGACTTGCAGCAAATGTTTGCAGGAGGCTGATTTTTTCAGTAAGGGAGTTTGTTGTTATTTTCTAACTGCAACAGAAGTAGAATCATCGTTTAATAATTCTTTTCTGATCCTATTTGAACTTTCAATAAGTCATGCTCATGTTGTTGAAAACATACTTTTTATAAACGTAGAAAAAAAAATCGTTTAAACAGGTTCAAGTTAGAAACAAATTAATGTTTGCATGTATTGTATTAACAAACGAAAACGACAAAACATTTGCATAGTCAAGGGTATTTTTTTAATATATTTTAGTTGTAGGTTTCCGTTTTATTTTATTTTTTCATATTCAATATCTATTTAATTACATTTTTAATAACCATTTTTTTTTTATTAAAGTTGCAATATTTAATCACAAAAAATAACTGTAATTTAATCATATGCAAGAAAGACTTCCTTTAATTTCAGTATAAAAAATAAATAGCTTCCTTTTTACATCATGTACATCTTCCCTAAACTTAAAATCTAAAATAAAATGCTACTAAAACTCTAAAGATTTCATTTTAATTATTCTCGTTCAGAATATAAAGCGCATTGTTTACATGAAATCTTATCTCATATCTAAACACAGCTGGTTTCAACGTTTGACTCTAATTAAAATACTACGCATGTAGGTTAATATTAGCAGCTTGTAATCGTGTGCAAGAAAATATTATATCATAATAAATTTCAGATCATACGTAAAATATCTCTATAGCAACTTAAGATGCTAATGCTTATTCAACAGATTAGTAAGCTATTGCGCATGTATTTGAAAGGTGGTCATAGAAAGAACAGAAGTGTTCCGAATAACATCCGGTGTTCCGAAAGACTACATCTATCGTCCAATATATACTGCGTAAACCCTCAGGGGTTTACGCAAAAAAGATGCGAAATATACCAAAGGAATAACCATGGCAATGTCATGGCAACTAAATAAAAACGATCAAATGACAAACATTAGTATTCAAAACACAACATAGAAGGCCTCTCTATAGCATGCCTATTTATTTAGAAAATGACTCTTGTACATCAACTCTTGAAAATTAATCACAAAGAGCAAAACTCAAGAGCCAGATTTACGCTACAAAATGAAAGACGGAAAAACAAGTACTTGTATGAGATATCAAATTAAATGTTACTGACTTTGGACAACGATTATGTCTCCATCACATGAAAATCACGTCCAATCCCTCCCGTTAGGGGTCTAGTATCATGCCATCATAAATTGTAAGAGAAGAACATTTCGAAGGGTATATGAATCTTAACAGATAAAGATTACTTGTACTGAAGTAGCTGTGTATACTGTTCAAACTTCTAAGTTTTACTTACATTGTATCATTTCCACGTTGGTATGAACTTTGATAAAACCCAGCCAGTCTAGAAAGTAAAGGTCCACGAAACTCAATGTAAACAGAATAATTCGATCCGCCCACTAACTGTGTATTTGTTTTCAAAATCAGGAAGTGATTGACAGTATCAAATTCTATTGTAGGAATAATTGGATTTTGTCCAGGTGCCATTGGTTCTATTCTGACAGAACTTGTCGTAATATTAAGCTGATTGCTGTGTAGAACGATTTCGTTTGTTGACTGTCTGCATTCCATTTGAATCGTAACTTTTCCAATGAAATAGAAGTCTGTTGGATTTATTTCATATATAAAAGGTTGTAGTTCAAGTTCGTATAAAACTGGATACAGATTGAGCGGCAAACGAACATCTCCGCCACCAGGCTGAGTTGTATTTACAATTGGAGTTGTAGTTGTAGATGGAGGCCAAGTAGGTTTCCTTGGTCTATAACTATCATATTGTGTCGTTTTGCTACCTGCAAGTAATTCTATGCTTATCGATATTATATGTACATGTGTTAAATAATTGAAGTTGACGAATTGATTAAACATATGAAATGTTGTTTGGACTTGTTTGTCTTTTTGTTGTTTTTTTCCTACTCTTTGCCATGGTATATTTTTTGTTTATTTTTGACTGATTAGCTTTGAATATCCCCTTGGTAACTTTTGCCTCTTTATAAAAATATGATATTGTAAATTTTAAAATGTTGAAAGCAGAGTAAAATTCGAAATGATATTTCAAGGACGAAAAGTTAATAAAAAGATAAGAATTGCTTAATTTATCGAATAACAAAATATTTATATTGTTCTCCAACAAACAATTTTTAGACCTAAATACATTTTATTTTAATATAAAAACTGGTTTGTTATTAATTTTGGTCGGAGTACAACAAAACCACTATAGCAATGTCCCTATGGTTCCGAAAGCTGAATCCTACTTGTTAACCATATAAAAACTGAAGCATCTGACGATTTATTTTTTTCTTAACTCAATCTAATCCTTCAAAGTATAAAGTGAACATGGATGGAGACCCCATATCCGTTTTTCTATTATTGATATTTTTCTGTCAATTCTATAATAAGCACGTAAACACATACAGCCGTACTGAGATAACAGTAAGCAAACGCCGCAAAATAAGAAACAAAATATCCTGATAGTAGAGAAATGAAAAGAAATGGCAAAAAAAAAAAACAATAGAGGGGACGGCTTCCAACTAAAACGGTGGACAATCTCACAGACACAAAAACATGTTTGTGGCAGTCCCTTTACCTGAGCATGCTGAGTTTGGACCAATTTTAATTGCTCGTATGATAACTAGAACGTCATATCTCATTATCTTATCCATATAGTGTTAAAACAAATCATTGCTGTCCCTTACCTCTGTATCGATTTGAATGGCTCCAAGATGGTACTCCTGAAATGTAATAAGGCCTATGACAGTCAGGAATATGACAGTTGTTTTTCCATTCGTTTGATGTGTTTGATCTTTTGATTTTGCCATTTAATAAGGGACTCTCCGTTTTGAATTTTCCTTTGAGTTCGGTATTTTTGTTTTGTAATTTTACATTTTTTATATATAGTACTGAAATAAGTGTAAAAAACTGAAATAACTTGTGAGTGAAGAAATGGTTAAATTTATCATTTAAAATGGTCAAACATCAGCTTTCTGTTAAGAAAAATCTTAATTATAGTGATAAAAGAGATGCGAAATATACAAAAGGAATAACCATGGTAATGTCATGGCAACTAAATGAAAAACGATCAAATGACAAACAATAGTATTCAAAACACACCATAGAAAACTAAATACTGTAAACAGGGAAATTTTCACGGCAGTTTTATTTTTGCTATTTTCGCGGTAAGAGTTAAAACGCGAAAATAAAACGACAGCGAATATTTCAAAGAAAACAGAACACAAAAATGAAGACCATACATGACCTTGTATCAATAGGACATGTAGTTGACCAATTTAAAACATTTTTTTTACTGACGACAAAACATAACTGTATTTCTAAACGAAAGTCAATGTTAGAGATCAAAACTTTAATTAATGATAGTTTAATTAACATGGAAGACATCTCAAGCAAGTGAACACAACGGATATTGCTAAATAAACAACTATCGTTACTGTTATGTAAATGACCCTGTCAATAAGTTTTAAAATGATTACCTCATTGTATCTGCTACACAGATCGATCAGATTAAAAGATTTATTCATAAAGTCCCCTTTACCTGAGCATGCTGAGTTTGGACCGCTTTTAATTGCTCGTATAATAACTAGAACGTCATATCTCATTTTTTTATCCATATAGTGTTAAAACAAATCATTGCTGTCCCTTACCTCTGTATCGATTTGAATGGCTCCAAGATGGTACTCCTGAAATGTAATAAGGCCTATGACAGTCAGGAATATGACAGTTGTTTTTCCATTCGTTTGATGTGTTTGATCTTTTGATTTTGCCATTTAATAAGGGACTTTCCGTTTTGAATTTTCCTTGAGTTCGGTATTTTTGTTTTGTTATATTACATTTTATTATATTTTGTACTGAAATAAGTGTAAAAAACTGAAATAACTTGTGAGTGAAGCAATGGTTAATTTATCATTTAAAATGGTCAAACATCAGCTTTCTTTTAAGAAAAATCTTAATTATAGTGATAAAAGAGATGCGAAATATACCAAAGGAATAACCATGGCAATGTCATGGCAACTAAATGAAAAACGATCAAATGACAAACATTAGTATTCAAAACACAACATAGAAGGCCTCTCTATAGCATGCCTATTTATTTAGAAAATGACTCTTGTACATCAACTCTTGAAAATTAATCACAAAGAGCAAAACCCAAGAGCCAGATTTACGCTACAAAATGAAAGACGGAAAAACAAGTACTTGTATGAGATATCAAATTACATGTTACTGACTTTGGACAGGTACATAACATTTTTTGGCGGGGTTGCACATGTTTGTGAGTGCTATTTGTCCCTGTGAAATTAAATAACACCTTGGTAGATAATTAATGGCCTCTTTACATTCCATGGTATATAGGAATAGATTGAGTTGTGGGGTAAGTAAAGGTCAACTAGACAATAAGCCAACACAAAAATAACTACAGAAAACACGTCTAATGGGTATATGTAATATCTCAATATGTTATCCATAATACATAATATCTCTATACAGTATAAAAATAACGAGATGTGGTATAACCGCCAATGAGAAAACTATCCACCAGAGTTCAAATGAAGTAGATGTAAGCATAAGGTTTTGGACTTTCATCAATAAAGAGACATAATTTGTCGAAATGAGCATTTTGTAAAGTAAAATTAGTGCCATTAATGTTATTTTACTAAATTCCAGATACAAAACATTGATGCATGTCTTACCTTTGTACCGGTTGTGGTGACCTTTGTGTCGGTTATACTGACGTCCATGACGTCCTTGAAAAGAGAAAGCAATAACAAAATATTATGACGATATCTTAAATAAGGTAAATGTTATTTATTACACTAGTTTGATCAGATGACATATTCCCGATTTCAACAAATTGTCCGGAGCTACATGAATTAATTTTTGGAGCAAATTGGTTTTTTTTATATTATGGTTTATATTTTTTAATCATGCACTCAAGATTATTTTCTTATGCGGATGAAATACATCTAGAAAGTGACAATGATGGTCGGTTGAAAACAAAACTTTACGACTGTCACAAAAGATTTCAGCTTCCCAATTGTGAATTTCCATTTCTATGTAGCAACATTCCAGCAGCGCCTGCATACGGAGTATAATCTCCCAGTTGATACGATATTCCAGGGCTTGTATTTCCTATCATGATTTCCTTGATAGAGGGTTGCTACTCACAAGGAAGCTTTTAACCAAGAGTTCCAAGTGGTGAAGTTGAAATTGTCCCTACGTTACTTTTACGGACGTCATCACGAGTTGGTTAACCGTTATGGAATATCTGTTTCACAGATGACAACGGATATGTTTCAATTGCCGTAACTACAATCCCGTCCCCTTTTCCCCGAAAGTTACCTACTGAATAAGACTTATCACCGGGTATCTACTAACATGAGCAACACGACGGGTACCACAGGTGGAGCAGGATCTGCTTTCCCTTCCGGAGCAACTGAGATCACCCCCAGTTTTTGGTGGGTTTCGTGTTGCTCAGTCTTTGGTTTTTAATGTTGTGTTTTGTGTACTGTTGTTTGTCTGTTTGTCTTTTTCTTTTTTAGCTTTAGCGTTGTCAGTTTATTCTCGACTTATGAGTTTGAATGTCCCTTTGGTATATACTTCGCTTCTCTTTTAATGGTAGAACAGAATTTTCCTGTCGAATGTCGGTTACTTCATATTCCTCCACCAATAAAAACAATTTGCTTCCATCATGTCCATGGTAAAGCAAAGGTCAGTAAAAGAAAAAAAAAAAAAAAACAATTATTGCAACAAAAATATCAAAACAGAGAAATACCTTGTAGAGTATATTCCACCAGAACAAATAAAAGTAGAATTTTCAACATCATAAAATATTAAGCGATTGTCGCCTTGATGTTCGGAAATCTCCAGTACGGCTGAAATAATTAATAATTATAAAATAATAAATCATGATATAGCCATTTGGTCTTCTCATTTGAATTATAAAATGAATATTATCATTAATATATTAACCAAAATTCTTTGTAGATCTTTATATATTTATTTTGACAGATAATAGGATCATATTTTAAATTTTGTATTACATAGTTTATAAAAAATACTTATATGTAATCAAACTTTTTTTGCATTCCAAGAAAACAAAATATTCTAAAATAAAGACGTTGCTGTGTTTTACAGTTCGGTTAAAAAATCAGATGACTCGTGTAAAAATATTACATTGCTGCTTTCTCACTGTTTCAATGACCCGTGTAAAAGTATTACGTTGATGTTTACTCACTACTTCAATAACGGTCTAGTCGAGAGTTGTTTCATTAGCAATCATACGTCTTTCTATTTTTATAGTAGAAATGCACTGGTGACTTGCAAACATTTGCACCTTCTGTGTTTGCTATTGATTGACTATTACAAATTTAGAAACAGCTGGCTTTAATATACACACATAATGTAACATTTTTATTCAAATTATGACTTTATGAAATGTTTCAATAACAATTTACATATCTACATCCAGGAAAACATGGAAAATTGCGTAACTAGAACAAGTTTGTACTTTTGTGGAAATTTTGTTATTAAATATGCACAGATAAACATTATTCAAGTATGTTTTATCATTGAGTTGTTGTGTAGGACGTTTATGTACTTTTCATTACAAATAATTTACAGCATTTTATTTGTACTTTAAATCTGGATTACCAAAATGTGTACTGGTATTGTATCGTACTATTAAGGTACAATAACTAGTTGGTACTTATTCAATACTATTTTATTGTACTTTGGCATTCACTCAATCATATGTAAATATTAAGTGCTGTAAATTCCAAGTACTATTTTTTTACTCTGAGTTTAAATTACATATTCTGTACCTTCATTTCAATAAATTTATTGTATGCTGTGTAAAGTTTAAGGAGACTCTCACTGCGACTTACCTTACAAGACTACAATATACTCACTGAAAAATTCTGTAGAATTTGAATATAACTAAACTGTATTTAGTATATTTGATTCTGCAGTCTCAATTATCACCGGCATATCTTAGATTTAAGAATGACTGATAAATGTAATTTTATGAAAAAGGTTTATTATACCTTCGGGTTTTTCCACAACAAATAGCTCCTTCATTTGTGTTTTTTACATTGGTGAAACGCCTCCTTTAAGTGTTCACATCTTTCAAGAGAGCCGAAAGATACCAAAGGAACATCCAAACTCATAAGTCGAGAATAAACTGTCAACGCCATGGCTAAAAAAGAAAGAGACTAACAGACAAACAATAGTTTCAAGAATGTAAATGGCTCAAAGAATGAAGCTTGCTCTTTGGAAGTGTTAGTGTTGATGGTTTACAGAAAATTAAATGAAACATCTAGTGGTCATCATACGGTCTTTAACACTATATAAAAATAACAAATACGTCAATGTTAAAGCATGGAATCCCCTCAACCACCAGCTTCCAAAAAAAAACAAAAAATAAACAGGTGCACAACTTCATGTCCTGATAAAGATCTGTAAAAGATGGTTGTATTCTGGCAAAGCGTTTTAATTTGATTTCAAAGACGGGCTAAACCAAAATACATCAGCAGTTATTCGTAGTAATTTTTGTAGCGTACTCTACATAATAGACCAAGCTATTTGAGATACTATCATAAATTGATAGTATATAAATAACGGAACCTTAAAAAGCAGAAAAAAATGAAGAACCATGTCCTTGTCTTCAAGATATAAACCATTGAAAATTTGCCTGGAACTGGTGAACTCTAGACTTTTCATGCATTTAACATTGGCACCTTTTTTCTTTCAAAATCTATGAAAAATAACAAGGATTTTTCAAGATTTTTCAAAAATGACTTCAATCTACAGGTATATGTAATACAATTATGAAAATAAAAGTAGGGGTTAGCGGGGAAAATTTTAACGATACTACATGGATAAAACTAGAGGATTCCGAATATCTGACAAAAAGTCAAAAGCATGAGTAGCGAACATCCTTAATACAATAGATCAATACTTACTATAGATTCTGGAATGAGATCTGCAACATTAATTCATTTTCATTTATATTAAAGGTCTTACATACAACTTACATGTCTAAGAAAAATATATAAATCAATATGATAACAAATGACATACGATCATTTTAAACAAAAACTATCCTATTTACACAGCCTAATGTCAGCTATCGGGTACGAGAAATGAAAATCCTTGACACAAATCCGACGAATGCTTTTCGGAATGACAGGTAGACAAATCCATTCGCATTCTCTCCTAATTATAGTACTTTTGCGGCAATAATGTTTGTTTCACGTAATGCTTATACAATATATATTATTTCATGTGATTTTTTTTTTTCAAAAGTAAGTTAAGGACTTCACTAATTAACAAAATCAATGAATTAATTATGAATGTACTATAATTGTTTGTCTGTTGGTCTTTTTCATTTTTTTAGCTATGGCGTTGTCAGTTTATTTTCGACTAATGAGTATGAATGTCCCTCTGGTATCTTTCGCCTCTCCTTTTAGTTGAGCGATCACTCGTTTTATGTTGTTACTTTGTTTGCCACGTCTGCTGTATATGTGAACACGATATATAAAAAAAATGTGTATAAAATAAATTCAATCATCTATACAACAGTGATTAAACCACTGAAGTGGTTCGTCTTCGGTAGGAGGGTCGTTATGAGCCTTTTGTTGAGGAAATTAGGGTCTGACATACAAGATGTTAATCCGGGTATCTTGGATATGATAAGTTTATCTACAGGAATTCCTAACGTCAAATTATCAATACAGCCAAACAAACAAATTATTACCATGGAAGAGCTTTAATTGTAAGAAAATGCGAATAGATTAAACTAATAGCCATTCTGAAAAAAAGATTCGTTGGATCTGTTTTAGTGATTGCATCTGCCGTTTTGGTAGCTGGTTATATAAAGAAATGCCTGTACCAAGTCAGGAATATGACAGTTGTTTTCCATTCGTTTGATGTGTTTGAGCTTTTGATTTTGCCATTTGATAAAAGACTTTCCATTTTGAATTTTCCATGGAGTTCGGTATTTTTGTTATTTCAATTTTTTCATAGGAATAGTTACATTTTGATTGAATATACATATTTATATAGATCAATCTGGTCAGGTAGAACAGGGTAAACAACTTCAGCAAACGAATCTACAACTCGAGATAATGTTTTTGACCAGCACTTTCAAGCAATTTAAGCCTTGGTTTATGGACCGCCATTTGGTTTCTGTAAGAAACACAAATGTACTTATAACAAAAGATGTTGATACTCTGGATTCCGATGGGTTTAAGTTGACTGTTAGCAACACGACGGGTGCCACATTGGGGCAGGATCTGCTTACCCTTCCGGAGCACATGAGATCACTCCGAGTTTTTGGTGGGGTTCGTGTTGATCAGTCCTTAGTTTTCTATGCTGTGTTTTGTGTACTATTGTTTGTCTGTTGGTCTTTTTCTTTTTTAGCGTTGTCAGTTTATTTTTGACTCATGAGTTTGCATATCCCTCTGGTATCGTTCGTCCCTCTTTTAGATCTTTTAGTGACGCACTGACCTGCAATGCTCGGATCCAGTGGATGGCACTTCCGAAGTAATTGTTACTTCACCTTTCAATGATTCATACAGTTCCACACGAACTCAGATGTCTTAATATATAGATATAAGAAGATATGGTATGAGTGCCAATGAGACAACTCTCCATCCAAGTCACAATTTGTAAAAGTAAACCATTATAGGTCAAAGTCCACATTTTGGTTTTATTTCCAGAAATAAAGATGAATTGCAATTTTGCATGGAAATATGAGACACATTTAATTGTATTGAAATAAATTGTTTTAATATAATGCATTGCTCTATCTTTTGATTAATTCCCACTATATACTGATTCAATATGGTACCAAATACCTTTCCTAAAATTAATTTGGCTCGTTTAATTTTCATAAAATTTTGACAAAATATTTACTTTGACTCTTTGACAAAAATATAAAAATTCAAAAAAAAAAATAGAACCACACACTTTATCGGAAAATTTTCATTGATGGATATATATAGCAGTTTGACAAAAGCTAATTTTGATCATTGAGAAGCTTAATATTTCATTAACAGTAGAAAGTGATTAAAACTTCAGATGATTTTTACAGAATTATCTCCCTGTAGTGGTATGTACCACCTTAATTATAAATATGATAACATGAATTGTTTTGCTCCAAAGACTACACATAAGATAAAACATACACGTTCGAATTTTGCCACTATAACGGCGGAATATTGTATGCTTTATCAATAACACCATCAAGGTGGTACAAAATGTGGGTCTAAAATGATACCGTTTTATTGTTATCCGCAAAAAAATTCTCCTGCCTGTTGAGTTTTACGGACACCATCACAAGTTGGTTGACGAAGGATGTGTTCCAATAATCGTAATGACAATCCCGTCCTCATTCTTCGAATGTGACCTACCGAATTAAAATTTCTGCGGATTACATTTTTCTTAGGTTAATGAACATGACGAAATTCTTTCAGTTTCTCATTGCAAATTTTTTAAAACGAAATTAGTTTTACCAAATCTGTCAGAATAGTATATTAACGGTACTAATTTTGCTGCATCAATTAAAGTCTCTTCAGTGATGCTCGAGGCCAAATTTTGAAAAAAAACTCTAATATAAACGTTGAAGAACTGATAAAACAAAAACGGGGAAAAGTAAATCAAGACCCAGACACGGAATCATAGCTGAGATACAGAAGAAAAGCATAAATACATTTTACAGTACATAGGTTTGTCCTCAATATATCTGTCTATAGTATGTTGTTTATTTTTTAAACATTTCGGAGTCATTCAGGAATTCATCAAATATCACTATCAGTTTTTAAAAAGTGCAAGAAATTGCTCATTGTTGAAGGTTGTACAGTGACCTATAACTGCTGAAATCCACGTCATTTAATTTGGACTCTGTTAGAAATCTCTTTATTTTATAGGAAGATTTAAAAAAATCAAGTTCTTCTGAGAATGCTGAGCAATGTTGACACCAAATACTTGTACAGTGTACAATTTATATATTCTATGCATTTAGGTAGCAAGAAAATATCCCTCTACAGTTTATCATGTTAAATATTCCTCTACAGTTTATTATATTAAATATTCCTCTACAGTTTATCATGTTAAATATTCCTCTACAGTTTATCATGTTAAATATTCCTCTACAGTTTATCATGTTAAATATCCCTCTACAGTGTATCATGTTAAATATTCCTCTACAGTTTATCATGTTAAATATTCCTCTACAGTTTATCATGTTAAATATTCCTCTACAGTTTATCATGTTAAATATTCCTCTACAGTTTATCATGTTAAATATTCCTCTACCATGTCAACAGTTTATCATGTTAAATATCCCCCTACAGTTTCTCTACAGTTTATTATGTTAAATATTCCTCTACAGTTTATCATGTTAAATATTCCTCTACAGTTTATCATGTTAAATATTCCTCTACCATGTCAACAGTTTATCATGTTAAATATCCCCCTACAGTTTCTCTACAGTTTATCATGTTAAATATTCCCCTACAGTTTATCATGTTAAATATCCCTCTACAGTGTATCATGTTAATGAATTCTTAAGTGACTCTCTAAGATCTGAGTAAACTCTTTATAACATAAATCACATTCCATAAATGTGGAATTAATTACTTTTGGAGTGTTAAAAATTCTTTGGAAGTACTTGATAAATTGCATGCTTATATTGGTGATTTCGAATCTGTTCAAAGTTTTGATTTCTCTACCCTATATACCACTTTGCCTCATCACACACTTAATTAAATGGGCATTTAAAAAGGTCAGAATGCGAATATATATGTTCAAACTCTTTTAGGTCATTTTTCAGTAACAACAAACAAAAGAACTATGTCAATTGGACGAATATATATGTTCAAACTCTTTAAGGTCATTTTTAGTAACAACAAACAAAAGAACTATGTCAATTGGACCTGCTTTATAAGATATTATAACTGCCCTCCAGATAAAATTTTTTCGCTATGGAGATTCCGTATATCGTCAAGTTATCGGAATTCCAATGGGGACTAACTGCGAACCACTTATTGCGGACCTGTTTCTGTATTGTTATGAGTTACAATTTATGACTAAAATCAGCAAAGACCCATCGAAACAACATCTGATACAAAAATTTAATAACACTTTTAGATATTTGGATGATATTTTTGCTCTCAATAGTGACGACTTCAGTATGTACAATAAAGAGATCTATCCTACTGAACTGACTTTAAATAAAGCTAACACTAACAATGAACACTGCCCTTTCCTGGGTCTTGATATCTATATCTTTAACGGGAAGCTTAATACCAAAATTTATAATAAAAAAGATGATTTTTCATTTCCTATTGTTAATTATCCATTTTTAGATGGTGACGTTCCCTTGTCACCATCTTATGGTGTTCATATATCTCAGCTTGTTCGATTCGCTCGTGTATGTAACAACGTAATTGATTTTAACGAAAGAAATCTCTGTATTACTTAAAAGTTATTACACCAGGGTTTTCGATATCACAAACTAGCCAAAACATTTACTAAATTTTATCATCGGTACAAGGACATTATTCGTAAATATAAATCAACATGCAGACATCTTATACGTTCAGGTATTTCACATCCAATCTTTTATGGTAATATTCTTTACAAAGCACAAAAATATCGGCATTCACCTCAAAAGCTAACCAAACTTTTGAACAGACTTATTCAGAAGGGATTTAGTTACGATACTGTTGTCAGGTCATTGAAGATGGCATATTTTGGTATTAATATTGATTCACTCATAGGGTCTTTGCATCCGAAATAAACACATTTGTTCTAAAACCAGTTGTTGGCATGATACGGGTTATGTTCTTCTCATATATTTTATGATGGTATGATACTAAAACCCTAACGGGAGGGATTGTGCTTGATTTTCATATGATGAAGACATAATCTTTCAATCAGTTCAATTGAAGTCTGGAGTTGGCATGTCAGTAACTGCTAGTAGTCCTTTGTTAATTTATGTATCATTGTCATTTTGCTTAGTTTCTTTTGTTACCTATTCTGACATCGGACTCGGACTTCTTTTAAACTGAGTTTTACTGTGCGTATTGCTGTGTTTGTTTATTTTACATTGGCCAGAGGTATAGGGGAAGGATTGAGATCTCACAAAACATGTTTAACCCCGCCGCATTTTTGCGCCTGTCCCAAGTCAGGAGCCTCTGGCCTTTGTGAGTCTTGTATGTTTTTTAATTTTAGTTCATTTATATGTTTTGGAGTTTAGTATGACGTCCATTTTCATTGAACTTGTACACATTTTTATTAAGGGCCAGCTGAAGCCCGCCTCCGGGTTCGGGATTTTCTCGCTGTGTTGAAGACCCATTGGTGGCCTTCGGCTGTTTTCTGCTCTTTGGTCGGGTTGTTGTCTCTTTAATGAAAAATACTGACTAAACCTTTTACCACATACATCACATTCATAAGGTTGGTCCCCAGTGTGTGTTCGTTTGTGTATCTCTAACATTTGACTCTCGCCTGAATCCTTTACCACATACATCACACAAATGGGGCTTTTATATTACCCGTATGTATTCTCATGTGTGTCTGTAAGGATTAACTCCGACTAAACACTTTATCACATACATCACATTTGTTGGATTTACCTTCAGTATGTATTCTCATGTGTGTCTGTAAGCTATGACTCACGAAACCCTGCACCACACATACCACATGTATACGGTTTGTCTCTTATATGTGTTCTCATGTGTGTTTTGAAGTCATTACCATGACTAAAATCTGTACCACATACATCACAGTCATGAGATTTATCATCTGTATATGTTCTCATGTGTCTCTGTAATTTATTAAGGTGGCTGAAGCCTTTACCACATACATCACAGTCATGAGAGATATCTCCAGTATGTGTTATCGTGTCTGTCTGTAAACTCGACTCCTTCTGACTGAACCCACTACTATATGCATAACATTTAAATGGTTTTGTAACACTATGTCTTCTTCTCATATGTTTCGTCAAGTCCCCTTTATGACTAAAATCTTTACCACAAATACTACATTGATAAGGTTTTCACCAGTATGTATTCGCATGTGCTCTCCTAATTTTTAATTATGTATAAAACCTTTACCACACACATCACATTTATAATTTTATCCACAGAAACTTCCGTATGTCTTCTTTTCATATGTTTATTCAAGTCCCCTCTATGACTAAAATCTTTACCACAGATACCACATAGATAAGGTTTATCACCAATATGTATCCTCTCGTGTCTTTGTAAGTTATCCATCTGATTAAAACTGGAATCACATACGTCACATTTATATGGTTTATGACATGTTTGATTTTTAATGTGTCTATATAACTATTTATATCATGCATATCTCGCAAAATTTAGCATGAAAGTCCCAAAGTACTAAAACTCAAATCAATCTATTACTATTCACACTGATCTGTGTCCACACTTGTCTGCTGACAAATTGAAGTAGATATCAAAAATGCATTACAATATGTTTTGTTAATCCTTCATTTTTAAATTGAATTTTTGATATCGAACACGATCTGCTAACCCGGAGCACCAGTTTTTGGTGGGGTTCGTATTGCTAAGTCTTTAGTTCTTTTTTTTTTTTTTTTTTTTTTTTTTTTTTGTGATGTTGTTTGTCTTTTTCTTTTATAGCCACGGCATTGTCAGTTTATTTTCGACTTATGAGTTCCCGTATTTATCTTTCGCTTCTCTTTTTGAGACAAAAGATAGTGTTCCTGTATAGCCTGCAAGTTAATGATTGTAGAAGAAATTGTTAGACATGAAGCTGGGTAATTTTAAAGAAAAATTATACAAGAACTGGCGTACTAGCTGGAATGCAAGGGGGCAACCCACTTTTAAAAGAGGCGGCAAAATTATGCTCTTTTTTTTAACATTACGACTGCACAATAACTTAATTCTATAGACTATAAGACTATATGGAGAAGTTTTTTTTTGCAAGTTAAAACGCCCCTACTTCCTAAACCCCCGACCACAAACACACACACACACACCTTTCAGTCCACTCCTACAAGAATTATTATTCCTATAAAAAGCATCCAAAAGAAAATGGGAAATGACAGGAGAATGTGAATCATATATTTCAGTGGCAGATACAGGGGTGGGCCGGGGTTGGAACTCCCCTTTTTACGATCAATGCATTCTTGTATTGAACCACGAATATAATTTAGGAGAGCCGTGGTGTAGTGATTAGCGCATCGGACTACAAGCACTTAAAAGACACCCTTGTAGATTTAGCACCAGCAAAGTTGACAGGGAGAAAGTGGAAAGTGGAAAGGAGAAAGGAAAACCTTCAGAATAAAAATTAAGTGCTTTAGAGTCTAGATAATTATGTGATATATATTATTTCTATGTTGTTTATGTTGCATGTATACATGTTCATGCTCAACCCCAATGGGCTCAATAGAAAATAATACCATGTATGTATGAAGTAATGGTTTTTAGAATACTTCAAAAAAAAAAAAGAATCTTTTGTTGCACAAGTTTTCCTGGACTCAAAACCATTTTGCAAGTAGATGTAAACAAATTGAATATTGAAAATTATTTGGAGTGAGAGGGAAGAAAATATGGCAATTTCATTTTACTTGACCTATAATTACGAGTCAGATTTATAAGGTTCTGCATACCAAAGATGAATACATGTAGGACAGAAAGTCACAGACACAAAGTCAAAAACAAAAAGACACAAAAATTAAACAAAAAGTCATAGACAAAAAGTCACAATTCAATCTTTCTTTGAATATGAAAACATTTGTTTTTCCTTTTATACTATCAAATAAAGCAGATAAGTAAAGATAAGTGTAAAATCTGTTTGCGCCAAAAATGTGTCTGTTTGCGTAAATTCTACGTTTTCGTCACTAGTTTGAAAAATAAGGAATATCATTTGTGTCAAAAAATGAAATATACGACTGCGCCAATGTATTCTTAATTAAACACAGCTAATGACTTAACTTCTTTTTTAAACGGATATTGGACCAGCAGTTTAACATATATTTCCTCAGACAGAATTGTCTGATACTTTGCAAAAATGTAGATTTTTCCATGCATTTACACATGAGGTTAACCAACAAAAGCGCTTCAAACGCACAAAATTAATTGTGTTATTTTTATTTACTAGCACTGGGTCGATACAACAGTTTGTAGACTGTTAGTCGCCGAGGGTAATTATCATCAACTCAAATATACTGAAGTCAGTGAGTGATTTGGTCAGGTAAATAAAGGTGGAATTTCCTCTTCTCGGAAGCTCTCTGGCTTCATCCTTACCGGTGTCCTTATGTTTGGGGTTACCAGGAGAGAATGAGCTGGTAGACTTTTCTGAATTTTTGATATGTTTTGGGATAAAAGTCAAACTTTATGCACACCAAATCTTATTAGAATAGAGCAGGTGGAATTTTTTTTAATTGCCATTATGTTTTAATAGACAAATAGGGGAAAATAACTGTGTTCTCGGGCCTAAGAGGCTGAACCCACTGTACCCCAAAACGGACATTTTGGTCCCTGGTTTGCACAATTTGCCTCAAAATTGAAATGTAAAGATATTTCATTGTTAATTAATAGTAAATAATTGGAAAATATTTTTAAATGCCAAAAAAAATCCTATTTTGCCATATTTTTGGATTGTTATTTATATGTTGAAACTTTTGGGGCAAATCTCAAAACAGGGCTCATAATTTTCTATTTTGAGCAAATTCTACTCATTCTGATAAGAAATTCTTTGAAGTTTAAATGGAGGATTTATTCAAAATATTTAGCAAAATTACAAGAAAAATCTGCCCTGGCCAAAATGGGCACTGTCTGATTTGGACAGGGGCTTGTACGCCTAATGGCAAATATGGGGTGATAAATTTCAAGCATCCCAATGCCGGCGGGTGGAGACAAATGCATGTGCACAGACTTGCGTACATGATAAGGCATCTTAATTTTCATTTACCTAATTTTTGATGTCTCGCATCTGTGCCACAACACAAAATGCATTAATGTTGATCATCTGGTGTTGGAGCCACACGGCTTCAACAACAGTAGAAAACTTGCATTTCATGTGGCCATTGCTTGGGTCATCAGCTCCATTGCCACCTTGCAAGTTGGACTTAAAGATGGCAAACAATCACCTTGGTATTATTCATGTTTTAGGATTTATAAATTAAATATTTACTTTATTTTATTTTATTGATGTAAACAACAATTTCAGATATCTTTTTGAAAGATTTGGGTGGTCCTTAAAAGGACCTTTGGTTGAGTTACTGTGTTGCTGGGTTGCTGTCTCATCTATGGTGCTGGTGGTAGTTTTCTCTTGCAGTAGGTACTATGGCTAAGTAAGGCAGGCACTGGGTCCAACTGCCCTTTTCTGTAGACATCTCGCTCTTTACTTTTACCTTGGCCTCTCTATGTTCTACTATTTTTTCACCACTCTGTGTGATACGTCTACGTTTAACTTCAGGTTTTGTTTCATACTCTTGCTTGTAGGTAAACTGTTTGTCCATACTGTCGAGGAACTTTAAACTGGAATCAGATAAATTAACCCCCAGATGTTCACACTTTTGCTTTGCTGAGGTTCCTGGCATGTTGTTGTTTCTGTGAATTCCAGATGCTAATCTGGCCTCCATGCCTCTTGAGAAGATTACATTCTTGGGTAAATTCACACTCAAGGATCTGTGCACAGCTTCATTCTTGTTTGCCGTGTCGTAAAGTTTCATGCTGTTAATAGCCTCTTCACAAAGCTTCATTTTCAAGATTTCTTGTAGTAAGAACTTGTTTTTTTCATCCATTTGTATGATAGTTATGTTGAAGCAGCCAAAATACTTGGAGCGGGTCCACCAGTTGTAGCTCTGATCACCTGCACAAACCACTGAATACTATTTGCATATGGAGCAGTCACCATCATAACACCTGATTGTCGCCTGCAATGCCTGGGGTAAGTCTTTGCATACATCATCTGCATTTCTTTTGTACTTTTCCATAAGTTGTCCACTATCATCGAGCTCCTGCATTTTAAATCCTGACTGAAAGCTTTCTTCATCTCCTTCTTTATCTCTTTCGTACGCCCAAGGAACATGCCATCGCTGAACTGAGCTCTCAGTAATGCTCGGAACTGTGACTGGCCAAGGTCGGTACTACTAACATTTTTATTTCAAACTTTTCTTAAATTTCCGAAAGAAACTTGGATGACAGACCATAGAAGTGTTAGTTTTATACTTTTTGTCATTATGTTTTGATATAGGCATATATTAAGAAACTCAGGTTTTAACTCCGTCCGGCAGAGTTGATCTTAGATGAATTTGAGTATTTCAAGATTCTTTTCGATTATTTACTAGTAGCTCTTCTCGTGTTCAGGTTTAATACATCTTTGGCGGTCTAATAGTTCCATTTATTCCATAAACTTTTTTTTCAGCAACCACAATTTACCAAGGATTATTTGGTACGATAAATACATATAGCAACATGTACAGGCAAACTGGCGAAAATGAATTCCGTAGAATTACTCTAATTTGAAAAGTTATATTTGAGGCAAACGAAACATCTTGAAAAAAGCAAATTCCGCAAAAGTACTAAAGCAAAAATAATCAATAATGACAAAATAAGGAGGATAAAAAGAACTCCATGATAAACCATACAAAACACAAACAAACAACAAAAAATACAATAAACAAAATAAAATTGAGAATGGAAAATGGGGAAATGTCAAAGAGACAACAACCCGACATCCCTGGGGCCCAAAGGCCCTCGGGCTGATATAAGTATCTCGGGATGATACGGCATGTGATACGGATTTTGCCATGTATTATTCTCTATAACATATATCTATATCACGTAGGATTACTATATTCATTAATTCAGCATACGATTTTCTTTTTCTTTTTACAGTAAATAGAATTACAGGTGAATAATAACCTTTTACCTGGTCAATTATATTGCTATATGTGACAATTTAATTACTGAAACAGCCCCCAATAAATGTTGACATAACAGAAGAAGAAAGTAATAAAGTGTTTTTTGAAAGCTTTTTACAGCAATCAAAATATTTCCTGTCTATTCAACTGTGAGACAAAATTCTTCCGAATGCAGAAAATAGAAAGTCTGATATCTGCTCTTTGGTCGGATTGTTGTCTCTTTGACTTATTCCCCATTTCCATTCTCAATTTTATATTTTATGATCATGATGTCTAGGTGTGATGAATACCGAGGAAAAACAAAATATATTAAGGCATAAATTTTGATGATTATTCATACCTCGTAATAACAAAAAAATCAAAATTAAAATCAAAAGCGTATCCTTATCGAACGCCTTTTGAGTTTTACTAGATCGTTTTCTTTCTGCTTCATGTGATAATGTTACTGTAACAGAAAAAAATATTTTCTGTGGAAAATTTGATCACCGATAATTCGGAAATATCTTTATTAAAGGGAGTATTGTTTAAAAAAAAAACTCGTCAGAAAGCGCTTTGTGAAATTTCCCTTTTCCTTTTATTTGTTAGACGAACTCGTCGTGATGTTACAAGCCGTTAGGATTTGGCTGAAGAATAATCGTTGTTGGACTCTTTGTAGAATTAATGTCTTTTTACTAGGTTATTTTCAAATCTAAATAGCTCAAATTGATGAGTTCACCTGTTTTAAAATTTGCAGTAATCGGGAAAACTGCTGAATTCTATGAACTAAGGGACCGACCATTTAACTTCAAGGGGGGTAATTTTTTTTTCTAATTTGATGAAAAAAAAAAATATTGTGGTCAAGCAAATAAAAAAATATATATATAGTATGGGAAATATTGATTCAGAATACTTTTTTTCATGTGCTATAACTTACAGTGTTAATTTTTGAAAAAAATACTTTGATTAATTACTTCGAAAAACTATTAAAAAAAAAATATCTAACTCAGACAAAAAACATCCCCCCACCCGTTTTGAAGTTAACTGGTTGCTCCCTTATAAATGGCGCTTGATCAGGGTTTTACCACCAAAATTACATGAATATATATTGATGCGACTGTCATACAAGTGAGAGGTTTGGCTAGCGCTAGCTATAAAACCAGGTTCAATCCACCATTTTCTACATAAGAAAATGCCTGTACCAAGTCAGGAATATGACAGTTGTTTTCCATTCGTTTGATATGTTTGAACTTTTGATTTTGCCATTTGATCGGGGACTTTCCTTTTTGAATTTTCCTCGGAGTTCAGTATTTTTGTGATTTTACTTTTTGAGACCATTATTCATTAATTTTTTTCCAGAAAACTAAAACTATAAATCGCATTATGTCTCATTAAATCCCTTGTTTATTCAAGTATTCATCTTATTCCTATTTGGATTTCTAGCAACTAACATACCAGATTTTAAAAATTTAGAAAAGCATGAATAAACCGAAACGTCATTCTTTCTTTCTTCCTTTACACACATATATATAAATATATATATATGAAAGGTAACACCCGGCCACCGAAAGCTTTATTATTATAGAGCCTAGGTGGTTGAGTAGTCTAGCGCGTCGGGCATAGTGCAAGGCGATTTGGAGCCACGATATCTCAGTAGCATGAGTTCGAATCCCGGCCAGGGAAGAACAAAAAAATTTGCTTCCACAAATTTACAGATCTAACATTGTTGGGCTGTTATTTAGACAAATTATATATACAGAATGTATTTTCAGCCTTGTATCACCATCACTGCTGGTGATCGGATGGATAAAATCTGTTGTAGAGTCGTCACTGGTTCAGACGTAATATAATTATTTATGTAACTGCATCTTACATTAATTTGTAAGATCCTTTACAATAGATAATTCAGCTGATCTGTAACAATTCCATCTTCATGCCTTATATATCATGTACTGTGTTACGACGCTAGATAAAAACTGACGAGGAAAGGTAACACCCGGCCACCGAAAGCTTTATTATTATAGAGCCTAGGTGGTCGAGTGGTCTAGCGCGTTGGGCATAGTGCAAGGCGATTTGGTGCCACGATATCTCAGTAGCATGAGTTCAAATCCTGGCCAGGGAAGAACAAACAAATTTGCGGAAACAGATCTAACATTGTTGGGTTGTTGTTTAGACGAATTATATATATATATATATATATATATTTTTAAATATCTCTATGCCTAAATTGTATAAAAAAAATGCTCATTTGCACATTGTTAAGTAATTGTTCTTTTTAATTTTTTATCTAGGGGGGAGACTAAAAGAAAATAGCTTCATGTAAATTCATTTCAGAGACATATAATACACTATCATACGTCTCTGATAGTACCAAACGCACATTTTAAAAGGAATAGGCAGTCTTTTCTACACATACCATAAGTTGATCATGCTTTGGTGGAAAATATATGAATGGAGATATTTAACTTATATCTGAGAGAGAAGAGATGAAATATATTATTAAAACATAATTAATATAGGAATAAGATATATCATAAATGAACAAGTCGGGATTCAGTTTTATCCAATAAGTAGGTTTTTTTCTTTATTTATTTGGGGTACGTTTTAAATGAATTGAAATATTCATGAAAGATTTGAAGAATGAACTTTTCAAAGAAACGACATGGAACAAAGCTTTGATTTTCATTATAGATGTTGGTGGCCCTGAAAAGGGCCGTTGATATTGTATTTTCCAGATGATCGTTTAACCCCCGAATCCGTAAAGGGTACGTCCTTGACGTTTCAGGGCGTAGACTACACCAATAGCGGTGACAGTTTTTCTCTTTGCACACTCAGTGTATGTGGCAGCATCACGGAGTAGCTTTCTTAAAAAGACTTTCAGGATATTACGTGTTTCCTCGTAGATAAGACCAGAGATACGTTTGACACCACCTCTTCTTGCTAGACGACGGATGACGGGTCTGGTGATATCTTGGACCGCGTCGTGCAACACCAGTCTATGACACTTAGCACCATCTTTTCCAAATCTTTTTCCTGCTTAACCACGGCCTGACATGTCCGTCAATGTGTTGTTCGGTATATTGAATAACAAGAATTTCGAATTTTTGCTATATATGTCATCAGCGCGGCCCTAATTGAAATACCCCTCTTTTTTGGTAGATTGGTTCTGATTGTTTTTTTTTCGACTAATTCCGGGAGGTAACTCTGTAGGACCATTTGAATTTTGTACTCGTTATATCCCAGGGATCTCTGACTTATTTCTTATTGCTATATTTTTAGGTTTCTATCTATCTATCATGTCTATTATGATTTTTAAGATAATAAGGCAAAAACGACAAAATTGGGAAATACCATCATAAAAGGGCAAAAACTCTAACATGTCTAATATGGGGTCGTCTGACGATTTCAGCAGTGTTGACCTATTTGTAGATCTTGTCTTGCTGATCATTTTTGCTTGCAGAAGTTTCTCTCTATATCTATTGTAGTTTTTAGGATATTTTGCAAAAGTACAATAAAAGAGCAATAACTTCTATAAGAAGTCATCTGACAGTTTTGATGTAAATATAGACAATAGGTAGATTTCAACATTCTAAATATTTCTGAACCTATCAGATTTTCTCTATCTATAGCCGTTTTCAAGATAATAGACAAAAATTCTATTTAACCCCTATATATATGTTCTATTTTCAGCCACGGCGGCCATGTTGGTTCGCAAGCGGGATCATCGGACACATTTTTAAAACTAGATACCTAGATGATTGTGGCTAAGTTTGGTTGAATTTGGCCCAGTACTGAGTAGTTTCAGAGGAGAAGATTGTTGTACAAGTTAACGGACGACGACGACGGACGACGGACGCCAGCTGATGTATGTATATTTGACTTATAGATAACTCTAATACACAATAATAATGGACTTTTGATAGTGTATATGTATGTATATTTGACTTACTAGTAATGGACTTCTGATAGTGTATATGTTTTATATATTTGACTTACTAGTAATGAACTTCTGATAGTGTATATGTATGTACATTTGACTTATAGATAACTCTAAGACACAAAAGCAAGTATAATGGCAAATAAAAGGGCATTAATTTTTTTTGTATTAAGTGACAGTTCAGGATTTGTTATTTGAACTTTTGTGAATCATCGTACGACAAATAACTCTGATGAAACTGTGAATAAATGAGCTTACACAACATGATACAATGAGAAACCAAAGACCTAATTTATCATGACTAAAACTATAAACCAAAAAACAAATACGACAAAAAGCATTGTGTATAAGTTTTATAATATTTGGTTGAGGAAAACTATAGTTAGAGAACGGAAACAAAAAATTCATCAATTTTTATGTTTATAAAGGAGCATAACTCATGAACGGTAAAAGTGACGCCACCCAATTTCGAATTTGATCTGTGTTTTGTGGTAATAAGCATTGTGTATATGTTTTATAACATTTGGTTGAGGCAAACTAAAGTTAGAGAACGGAAACAAAAAATTCAGCAATTTTTATGTTTAAAAAGGGGCATAACTCATGAACGGTAAAAGTGACACCACCCAATTTCGAACTTGATCTGTGTTTTGTGGTAATAAGCATTGTGTACAAGTTTTATAACATTTGGTTGAGGCAAACTAAAGTTAGAGAACGGAAACCAATTTCGGGTTGTTCTGGGCGGACGGACAAGGGTAACACTTAATGCCCCCGACGCCTAGCGGCGGGGGCATAAAAATCCGCCAATCCAGGATCACGCTTACACCCCAATGAGACCCACTTTGTTCTTCTCATCAACCAATGTTGAGGTTATTTGTAGTAATGTACATTTAAAAAGAATCCAACTTTCAATGTCCAATGTACCCTATTTTATTTTGATGTAACAGGAACTACATTTTTTTTATTTGGCCTGACCATTCATCTTTTAAAAGGAGGCATTATCTAGTGATATTTTTTCGTTCAAACAATCTTTAAAACAGTTGTTTTAGAATGGAAACTGTGTTTGTATTGTTGCGAAGAAGTAAAAAATAGAATAAAACAAATTTTACTTAAACAAAATTCTGAACTTTTAAATAAAGTTGAAATACATTTTTTTGGGTCTCTGATTTTTTTAGCCGGTTTGTCTCCGAGCCGACAATCGTCTGAAGTATTATATAATAATAAATAGTTAGTTTATGTAATGTACTTTATACATGTTATAACTTAATATAGTAATTGCTTTAATAAGCGTAGCTTAATTAATTAAAGTCCAAATAAAGTTCCGTAGCTGGTTCCTTACAGTCTACGTTTTGTAAGCAGGCGGAAATGGTTTTGTATTCAATTTGTCTTAAATTCATGACAACTCGGCCCACGGCCAACTCGCCCAACTCAAACACTCTCACTAATTATTACATCTTGCATCACGTCTTTATCAAACTCGCACCATTCCAAAAAAAAAAAAAATTCCAAAAAAAAAAAAAAAAGAAAAAAGAAATATAACAAACACGAAGAAATGTGTTTAATCATTATATTGTTTTCTTCTTCTTTTAGTAAGTTCCTCCTTTTTCGGAGCACCCGTGTCACACAGAGACAAAACTCGCACCACTCGAAAAAAAATACTACAAACTCGCACCACTGAAGAAATGTTTTAAATCATCAGAGAGTTCTAGATTGTCTTCTCTTAGTTATTTCTACCGTTCTTGTAGCAACCGTATCACACAGATACAGGACTTGACTCGAACCTTTCGAAAAAAAAAAAAAAGAAATGCTACAAACTAGCACCACTGAGAAATGTTTTAATCATCAGTGTTCTAGGTTGTCCTCTTCTTCTCTGAGTTATTTCCTCTGTTCTAGGAGCACCTGTGTAACACCGAGACAGAAGCTGCTTATTGGACATTCAAACTCCTATGGAAGAAGAACTGACAAACTAATCAAAACTATCAACATAATGCACCAGTGCATAAAAACAGTTTCAGAAACACGAACCCAAGCTGCGTATCACCATAAACATTTCAAGTAGTCTTCAAGCCGCGCTCGCGCGGGTTTTTGTCTAGCAACTCGAAAAAATGTTTTTTATCATTAGATTGTTTTCTTCTTCTTTTAGTAAATTCCTCCTTTCTCGGAGCACCCGTGTCACAGAGAGACAGAACTCGCACCACTCGAAAAAAATTAAATATACTACAAACTCGCACCACTGAAGAAATGTTTTAAATCATCAGAGAGTTCTAAATTGTCTTCTATTAGTTATTTCCTCCGTTCTTGGAGCACCCGTATCGCACAGATACAGAACTTGACTCGCACCTTTCGAAAAAAAAAAAATACTACAAACTAGCACCACTGAGAAATGTTTTAATCATCAGTGTTCTAGGTTGTCTTCTTCTTCTCTGAGTTATTTCCTCCGATCTAGAAGCACCTGCGTAACACCAAGACAGAAGCTGCTTATTGGACATTCAAACTCCTATGGAAGAAGAACTGACAAACTAATCAAAACTATCAACATAATGCACCAGTGCATAAAAACAGTTTGAGAAACACGAACCCAAGCTGTGAATCACCATAAACATTTCAAGTAGTCTTCAACCCGCGCTCGCGCGGGTTTTTTCTAGTATGCCAGTATTCGCTGGCACTTATGGTAGAAGCATCGAATTGGAATAAAGAACGATAACTCTCTCTACATGATCAATCTAAAAAGTTTCGTCACTCTCGTTTAATCTCGTACGATTTTTTTAAAATTTTTAATTTTTCGAAGTTGATCACGTCAAGTTTTCTAACTCTTAAAAATTTTTTTTTTTTCTTTTTTTTCCCTATATTTATTAAATAAATATTGCCATCTTGCTTGGTTCCAAACATAAAGTAAATTCTTCCAATAATGAAAACGTAATAAGCATTTTCATATCCGTCAGGACATTGTCAGGACATTAGTGTAACCCTTAGTCCTTTATGGCTGCCAGATTCTCGTTTAATCGCGATCTTGGAAAAAACGGGACAGAACGGAACAAATTCGATGTTAAATACGACATGAATTTTTATTTGTTTACAAAAACAAGAATTAAGAAATTTTGGTAACGTCTGTAGTTCATTTAAATTTTATTGTACCACGGAAATAACCGAAGTTTGAACGAACATATAACCTTTAACCTATCTTACATATTTGTTACGTTTGGAGGACGTGTTTTTCAACAGACTGTCGGAATTCCAATGGGAACCAATTGTGCCCCTCTTCTTGCCGACATGTTTCTTTATTATTACAAGGCTGACTTCATACAGGAACTTCTTAGGAAGAAAGACAAGAAGTTAGCAATATCCTTTAAATTTACGTTCCGCTATATAGATGATGTTCTCTCACTAAATAATACAAAATTTGGTGACTATGTTGAACGAATCTATCCCATCGAACTAGAGATAAAGGATACTACAGATACAGATTAGTCTGCCTCATATCTTGACTTACATCTAGAAATTGACAATGAGGGTCGGTTGAAAACAAAACTTTATGACAAAAGAGATCATTTCAGCTTCCCAATTGTGAACTTTCCATTTCTATGTAGCAACATTCCAGCAGCGCCTGCATACGGAGTATATATCTCCCAATTGAATGATACGATATTCCCGGACTTGTATTTCCTATCATGATTTCCTTGATAGAGGATTGCTGCTCAAAAGGAAGCTATTAAACCAAGAGTTCCAAATGGTGAAGTTGAAATCATCCCTTCGTAAATTTTACGGACGCCATCACGAGTTGGTTGACCGTTATGGAATAACCGTTTCACAAATGATATCGGATATGTTCCTTATGTCGTAACTACAATACCCTTCCCTTTTCACGAATGTGACCTACCGAATTAGACTATTTACCGGATTTGTAATAACATAAGCAACACGACGGGTGTCACATGTGGAGCAGGATCTGCTTACCCTTCCGGAGCACCTGAGATCACCCCCAGTTTTTGGTGGGGTTTGTGTTGCTTAGTCTTTAGATTTCTATGTTGTGTCTTCTGTACTATTATTTGTCTGTTTGTCTTTTTATTTTTAGCCATGGCGTTGTCAGTTTATTTTCAATCTATGAGTTTGACTGTCCCTCTGGTATCTTTCGTCCCTCTTTTACACGATGTTTCATCGTCTGCTATGTGCTTCATCTTTCCATTGTCAGTGACAGTGAAAGTAAATTTCCTAAATAATCACAGGTAACTCATTTAAAAGTCACAATATCATTATTAAATGATCACATTTATGGTGTAAAAGTTCCGTCCAGCCATGGGAACACAGAAAACCCCTCTGCAAGCAATAAATTTAGGGAGAAACGTAGGTCATATGCAAAGGTAGTAAAATCCGGTTCTCTGGTTGACCATGACTAATATTGATTTGATACAGAATTCCCCATATCAACAGTGATAATGACGCAGTCGCCTGTATATTTTATGCGTCAGTTTAAACCTGATCAAAACATTTTCACTCTACTGAATGTGGATATACATGAACTTTTATCAGGTGCACATTTCAACATCAAAATTCACCACTACAAATTAATTTTCATGACCAAAAGAAAAAAAAAAGGAACCAACCAAAAAGCAATAAAATGCTTCGCCGAGCGCAGCCTGATATGACCGCCGATATCCAACCATGAACAGTTTTGGCAAGTTTGGACACAATATTCAAGCTTGATACTGACTGAATTTGGATTGTGATCAAATTTTTGACATAATATAGGTTTCTTACATAATATAACTGTGGTCAAAGATCTTAAAAATTTGAAATGGGACATTTAATTTAATAAATTAAATTATTTACCTAGTAATAGTAGTATGGTCTGATATCCAAAATTTTACAACATTGTTAGATTCAGCATATAAAAAACACCAAAAATTTAATTTCAGTTGAAATCAAACAAAGTTTAATTTTGGACCCTTCAACATCTAATATGGACTTATTTGAAAACAGGTATCAGGTGAGCAATAACATTTCTATTCAGCAGCAGTCTCCAACTTCACATCTCCTTAATTTTATATGATAGTACCACAAAATGTTGAAAATATGTACATTTCATTTTTTCCCTAGCTTCTCTCATGCGAAAGCAGTACCTTTTTGGTCACTATTTATGTGTTGCGTCTAAATATGAATTGTAACACTTTATAGTGACTGAACAGGTTAAACAAATACTTCTCAAGAAACAGAAAAAGAAGACAACTTGGAACAGCACCAGCCATCCCGGACTATGTATGAATAGTTAATTATATGTCCTTGTGAATAGTAAGGAAAACTATCAATAATATTGCAGGTACAGCAATTTTTTAAAGTTTATCAGGTTTTTATTACATGCATTTTCTGTTCACATTTTCACACTTTGAATCATGCAAAAAGACTAAACTAACTTTACTGAAAGTTTCAAACAATGACAAGTGTTTCATTCACCAAATTACTGGTGTGTTTCTGCGAAAAAAATCATGTGCGATTTTGTGAATTAAAGGGAAAGTAGATCCTTTTGCTGGGCACTCTCGCATGTCAATTGTCAATTGAGAATTGACCCAATAATTTTTATCATGACCAGTCCACTGATACTGATATTATCAGGGAGTACACATCAAAGAAAAAATGCACAAATTACTGATAAAATAATTTAAACATCGTGTTTGGTGTATATCTCCTGCCATATCAGTATTTGTTGCTTTTATATATAAATCAGAAATAATCAATGTAAAAATGGTAAATGTTTGGAGAAAAACCCAAAACAAATTATGGAAAAAAAACAAAACAACAACAAAGCCAAAAAAAAGCCCAAAAATGTTTGAAAAAATTTAGAAAAATCTTGAAGAAAAAAAGAATGAACCCCTCCAATAAAAAAATTGCAAGAAATTACATAAAACTGACTCTGAATTAGTACATGAACTTGATGTAAAAAACCACAAACAGAAGATGATCAGGAATACATTTATACTGCTGAACAGTGTTTTCCCCACAAATTTTAAATAGCATCCCAGAAAATAGCAAAATCTTTAGATTATCAACTTAACAATCCTATTTATGGTTTCGCTTAGATGAAAATGAAAAACCTGATCAAAACAGTATCTAAACAGGCTCACTGTAAATTCAAACTCTTCTTTTAATAATCAGTATGATCCTCTTGCTGATCACATATATATGAGATGCAGGAAAATGGGAATACAATATGAACATCCAGCTAATTTAGAAAGTAAAAATAATTCAACAAACAGAGAGCGTCATTTGCGATACAAAATTAAAAAAAAAAAAACATCTGCAACTTTCAAATATTGACGAAAAAGATATTCCAAATCCTCCACCTGACTATGAAAATCAAAAATTTAATAAAGTTATGGATTGTATAACAGTATTCATAGTTTTGAAAATAAACAAATGATTTATTGTTTTAAATTTTGTAATATTTGCAAAGAAAGAAAATGGATGTGAAATTAAATGGCACAAGATAATGAATGTAAGGATTGTCATTTAGATAAATCACCAATAAAATAATTTTAGCAGAAAACAATATTGACCCTAAGGAAGCAAGACAACTCGCCCCACTGGTAAATCGCACCACTTTTTCACCAACTCGCCCCACTTTTTAAGAAATCGCCCCTCTCTTGTTTACCAACTAGCCCCATTTTCATAAAAATCGCGCCACACTGGTTCACCAACTCGCATCACTTATGAAAAAGGGTAAATACCGTTAAATTTACTCCTACCAACTCATCCCACATATGAAACTGGGTAAAATATTGATGAATATATCATTAAGGTCTGCCAACTCGCCCCACATATGAAATCTTATCTATTGTATGCCATATTCATTTTCTTGTTTCTAGTGCTGACGTTTCATCTACTTTGTTTGGTGTTATCATGCCAGTGCTTGTCATAATTGACTTATTGCGGTGCAATTAACCTTTACCCATGATTCTTGACTTATCTTGTCAAACATAGAAACGCTGATCAATACTTACTTATTTCTGCTTTCTTTCAAACAAAAGAAAAGAGTTAAAAACAAGATGCATTTCTAAGGTTTTCATAAGTATTCATTTAATTCATAAGTGGGGCGAGTTGGCAGACCTATATTCAACGGAATTGCATCCTTTTTTATAAGTGCAGGGACAGTCTATACTAACTAAGACTGTCCCTGATAAGTGGGGCGAGTTTGTATGAATAAATTCATCGTGGTTTTTCTATTTCTCACAAGTTGTCAGACCTATTTTCAATGGGATTTTACCGTTTTCATAAGTGGGGCGAGTTGGTAAACAAGAGTAAGGTATTTTTTAGAAAGTGGGGCGATTTGCAAGTGGGGCGATTTGTCATGGATTCGACCCTAAAATATTCCATTTGAACTTATTATTTTATGTTAGACAAACACTAGATGTAGGGACACAGTGAATTATAGGCTTGGTTAAAGCTGGCATTTAAGGTAGCTCCTTCCTCATATTATATATTAAGATCTTACTACACAAATCCTTGTAAAAACCTTCAAAATTTCATGATACTATAAACATCTTGTACTCATGTGATGTCTGATCTGTTTAAAAAAAATAAAACCTTTTGAATATAATTAATAAAATTAAAAAAAATGTCAAAAATCAACATCATCCTTTGATATTTTTTGGAAATAATTCATATTTAATATATATTAAAATTAACCTGCGTTCCATAGGTATTAATTTGTGATTATCGCCCTTTGATACCATTTGTTGTTGAATGCATCCGAAAAGTCATTGATTTTGATGTGTTTTTTAAACTCTATTATATAGAAAGCAAATTGTAAGTAGATAATGTTATTTTATAAATTTTTTTAAATCGATGACAATTAAGACACCTAGGCTAGGCAAAAAATGCATAGGAACAATACTCGATATATATGCACGTTACCTAGGATCTATGGAACGCAAGTTCGACATATAAAATTCCTGCAATAATGGCCTATTGAAATTTGATTGGATATTACTATAAAAACTTGTCCTTATCCAGTCAATAAGTTGTTAATTATGAAATATACAAATATTCCAGTAATGAGTAAAGGCATTTTAAATGTTCACTTAGTCTTTTCCTATTAATAGACTATTTTCATATTACCGACTTTTGACTCCGAAGTTTATATTTTTTCGACATGTTGCCTAATCTGTGGTAGGACATCCTGGTACTCAGTCAAGTGAGAGCAACTTAAATGAGTAAATTCTAGCTTACAATCGATACATTTTAGGGGGAAATTTACTGTTTCATGTTTTCAATAGACCGTGGCGACAAAATCACCAGAAAACAGCAAACTTTTTCCCTAAATTGCATTGATAATCATGTTTTTTTTTACTTATTTTGGTTGCTCTTACCTGACTGAGTACCAGGACCTCCTTCCACAGAGTAGGTAACCTGTCGAAAAATTATATAATCCGGAGACATAAGTCGGTAATTTTGAAAATAGTCTATTGATCATCATGATCAAGGACATGGACACATGGATTTTAATACTTAACAAATCCTTGATGGAAACACAACGGCGAATACTGGTCAATTATAGAAAAGTATGGTAATTGTTTCCCTGCGCCTGTCCCTTCGTCCATCTGTCTGTCCAAAACATATCAATACTTTGAGACCGTTCGACAGAAAGCTTTTCTACATGTATGGTAGAGTTATTTGTCGTCATATTTGATTGACTGTGCTTTATCGCCAGTTTGATTTGCCAAGTTTTATGGGAATAAGACCAGTTATTGAAATATTGTAACAATAACATCATATATCATCACTGATCATGTATATCATATCAATATCATCATTGGCCATAATTTTATTGTTCCATCATTTTTCATCCAGGAATGCTAGATCAATGTGGTCACTTCAGATTTTATTGTACCACCATTTTTCATCCAGGAATGCTAGATCTATGTGGTCACTTCAGATTTTATTGTACCACCATTTTTCATCCAGGAATGCTAGATCTATGTGGTCACTTCAGATTTTGAGATGGTGCAGAATTCTAAGTTGAAGACATACATGTATATATATGAAAGTAACTATGTGTTTTTATGACTTGCAGACACTTTAGTTTATGCACCATTTAAATCATCTACTACCAACTTTTGACAAGTTATTTGCCCTTGAATTAAGAAAAGAAATGTCCAACAGCTACTTTACTGAAGATATAAACTTGCATATTGTTCTTTTTTAAATCATATTTTATGATAAATTACTATTTATGAATTAATATGAACAGAAAAATATATAAAATTTAAGCAGATAATAAGAATTATGAATTTCCAAGTATTTTATCAGTATCGTATACTTGTGTAAGTTATTGAATAAAATTTGGTACAAAATGTGTATTGATATGAAACAAAAAAAATTGAGGAACAAATCATAGTAACAAATGATAACCAAATCGTATGATTTCTTTATGATTTGAAAGTGATAAAATTTCACATGCAAATGAGCTAACAAATCACAACAACAAATCACAAACAAAATGCTTCCAATTCATAAGCAAATCATAAACAAATTGTCAAGAAATTGTTTTGAAATCATTAACAAATCAGAGGTAATTGCTTTCCTACTTCAAGCAAATCACAAACAATCTGTTTCAAATTGTAAAGAAATTATAAACAAATTGTTATCAAATCTTTAACAAATCAGAATGAAATCATATTCCTACCTCAAGCAAATCACAAACAAATTGTTTTCAAATTATGAAGAAATTTTAAACAAATTGTTATCAAATCTTTAACAAATCAGAAGTAAATCATATTCCTACCTCAAGCAAATCACAAGCAAATCGTCAATAAATTGACATCAATTATCGATTCACAGATTAAATCATTTACATCTGGATCAAAAATCTGTTCTGCCCCTGAGACCCCCAAACTGAAGTGCACTTGTCTTAATTTTACCTTAGCTACTCCTCTGATTGTTAAGGGATTACTATTTCTAGTTGCTATGAGGGACGAATTTGACTCTAACGAGATTTGACAACCACATGAGCAACCACGTTTACTAGAAGGATGTCGAATAGGCGAAGAGTCTTAATCTGGGTCCAAATCTGCTAATGTAGCTTTGCCCCTACTGTCCTAGACCTGGCCAGTAAACATCATGAAAAATTAAAACATAAAACTTGCCAGGTAATTCTGTCTGCTGACTCGGGAAGAATTGCATGCCTCCATCTGTTTATACGTCTTTAAGTTTTACACATTTTTATTTTAAAAATTTATCCTGAACGTACAAAATTATTACGAGATACTGAAATGTACAGTTTCCGAATTTAAAACTTAACACCTTCGACATGTTTGAATAGTATTAATTGGATGTGTGAAATAATAATTTAATGACTAAGATATTTACCACTGTCATCATTGATAGTATATATCTTACTCTTCATCTTGCAACCTTCTTTGTTCAGTTAATATAGAACAGTATTTGAAATTTGAATTTGATATCTCAACTGGAAGTCAGAGATATAGACAAACCCAGAAAATCCGAATGCAACAACATTGTTTTCATTGTAGCAAATCATTAATGAATCACACCATGATAGCTAACAAAGTTAACAAATCATTTTCAAATCATTTTCTATGATATTCCAAGTAAACAAATCATAACGAAACGACACAATTTTTAGCTAACAAAGTTAACAAATCTTTTTGAAATCATTTCATACGATATTCTAAGTAAACAAAATTTTTAATCATAAAGAAATCACGCAAAACAGAAACAAATTTCTTACAAATCATACAATTGAAAGAAATCACAAAGAAGTCAGTTTTGGAGAATTAGGCGAATTCTGATTTGTTTATAATTTCTTAAATGAATCGCAAGCAAATGGTAAACAAATCGCAGAATCACGATTTGAAACAGATTTAAATACGATTTGAAAGCAATTTGTTCACTTATTTTCTGTTTGGGAAATTTGATTTCCACACTTTTTTAAAATGCTATTACTCCAATTATTTCTTAGGTCATAAAGAATTCTGATACAATACAATATAATAAAGAACTGTCATTATTTTCAAACAATTTTATTGAAAGGTGGGAGTACTAACTAGTTTCACCTCCACTTTAATGCCAATCTTTGACCACAGTAACATGTGTAATATCGCTTGTACATGTATTACATTATTGAACAGATACTTTATTATACAGTTCAATATATATATATATATATATATATATATATGGAAAGAAATTTGTTTTACATGCACACGTATAAAAATTGCGGTTTTTATCCAACGCAATCATAGGTTTGGACGTTGTTTTCAATTTAGACTTGTATATATAATATATATCTTCATACACCTGCATTGACCTATAATCACTTTTGATCTACACTACATAACACAATGCATAAAATTATTCTGTAAATTATGTCTCAAATAGGAATAATTAATGATTAAAAAGATGCATTTTTGGCAAAGAAAGACAAAACGTGTAAAAAATGCAAGCAGGGTCTATTTTACCCATCAAAATTAGTATTATAATCATCTGATAGTAGTCAATTAAGGTTAATTTAAGTTATTATTATCATTAAATTGCTTGAAACAATTTATAAACAAAATTACAAAACTCTAACCTGTACATTTTCTGCAATCAAATTTATTTTGCATATTCCAGATTACATTTTGATTTAACAGTGTTCATGGTGTTAAGTATTTTTACATTGGCCTCAAGATTCAAGATTCTTTATTTCTCAAACATCATATTGTAACAGATTAACCAGGAAGACTCACTTAAAAAGTTATAACCCTGATAAATTTGCACAGCATTTTAAATTTATTTTTGTATTTTAACTGAAATAGTTTCCCAAACTTTAGTATATTAATTATGTGCAAGAAAAAAGTATCCAAATATTGTGCTCGAAAATTTGCCAAAGAACTACACTGCAAAATGTAATGAAATTCATCACCAATCTCAACATTATTTGAGTTGTAATATTTGTTCATACATGTCATATATTTGTAAACACATTTTATTTATAATTCAAATTATGATATTTTTTCATGTTTTCAGATAACTACATATAGTTCATCCATGACCATACTGTAAGAGATATCAAATAAAGAAAATAAAATTGTAAAATATAGACCATCTTATGCAGGCAAAGATTAACATGATTAAATGTCAGTCTTGAGGTTAAACTCATACAGATGATAAGCCTTATTAATGTCCTCTATGTGGCAATGGATTTCATCGAAAGTGGACCCTTAGGACACACATGAGAATTGTGCATGCTGATAATAAATCGTTCAAATGTGACGTATGCGGACAACAATTTATTCATACCTTTATCTTAAAGAATCACAAGAGAACACATAATATCGGTGAGAACCTGTTAAATGTGATTCACACTTTAGAATGGATACTGGTGAAAAACCTTACACATGTGTTGCATGTGGTAAAGGGTTTAGTGACTGCAGATCCTATACGATACATTATACAAGAAATCATACTGACGAAAAACCTTTCAAATGTGATGTATGTGGGAAAAAGTTAAGTGGCAAAAGTAACTTCCTTAGACACATGAGAATCCATACTGATGAAAAACCTTACACGTGTGTTGTATGTGGTAAAGGGTTTAGTGACTGCAGATCCTATATGATACATATAAGTACTCACAGTGTTGAAAAACCTTACATATGTGATGTATGTGGGAAAAAGTTTAGTGGCAAAAATAAATTTCTTAACCACATGAGAATTCATACTGGTGAACAACCTTACACATGTGATGTATGTGGTAGAGCGTTTAGCCACAACTGTTCTTGTCTTAGACACATGCGAACTCATCATGCTCATACTGGTGACGAATTTTACAAATGTGAAATATGTTGTAAAGTATTTAGTGACAACAGTTCCTATAAAAAGCACACTAAAACTCATATTGTTGAAAAACCTTACAAATGTGATGTATGTGGTAAAACGTTTAGTTACAAAGGGAACTGCCATAAACACATGATAATTCATACTGATGATAAACATGTACATGATGTACATGATAAACTTTACAAATGTGATGTATGTGGTAAAGAGTTTGGCCACAACAGTTCTTGTCTTAAACACATGAGAATTCATACTGGTGATGAATTTATCAAATGTAAAATGTGTGGTAAAGGGTTTAGTGACAACAGTTCCTATAATAGGCACACTAGAACTCATACGGGTGAAAAACCTTACAATTGTGAAGTATGTGGTAAACGGTTTAGTTACAAAGGGAACTGCCATAAACACATGATAATTCATACTGATGATAAACATGTACATGATGTACATGATAAACTTTACAAATGTGATGTATGTGGTAAAGAGTTTGGCCACAACAGTTCTTGTCTTAAACACTCGAGAACTCATACTGGTGAAAAACCTTACAAAAGTGAATTATGTGGTTAAGGGCTTAGTGACAAAGGTAACTTTCATAGACACATGAGAATTCATACTGGTTATAAACTTTACAACAAGTTTGGCAACAGAAGTTCTTGTCCTAGACACATGGGAACTTATGCCGGTGTGCATGACAAACCTTACACGTTATATATATATGTGGTAAAGGGTTACTTTCAAGTCAGGCTATAGACACACACTTTAGAATACATACCATTTTGCATACTGGTGAACAACCTTACACATGTGATGTATGTGGTAAAGGGTTATATTCAAGTCAGGCTATAGACACTCACTTTAAAATACATACTGGTGAACAACCTTACACATGTTACACATGTATGTGAAGTCTGTGGTAAAGAATCTAGTGATTACAGATCCTATAATATACACGAGAACTCATTCTGGTGAAAAACCTTACACATGTGATGTATGAGTTAAATGAAAAAAGTAACTTATATAGCCACATGAGAATTCATACTTGTGATACACATGATAAACTTTACAAATATGATGTTTGCGATAAAGAGTTTAGCCAAATCAGTTCTTGTCTAAGACACATGCGAACTCCGGCATACTGTTGATGAACCTTATAAATGACTGTTATGTATGTGGTAAACGGTTTAGTGGCAATAGTTCCTATAAAAGACACACGAGAACTCATACTGGTGAAAATCTTATAAATGTTATGTGTGTGTTAAAGAGTTTAAATAGTGACACCAGACACTATGATAGACACACCAGTCACTATGATAGACACACGAGAACTAATACTGGTCAAAACCTCACACATTCAATACGTATACATTTAGTCACGTTTCCCCCATGCCAATATTTCCCCCACAATATGGATTTCACCATATACATGATATTTACATCAAATTCGGCCATTTATTGCATATATTTTTCGTATTTTCTCAAGAAATGATTGATTCCTGGAATGCTGAAATAATCTGTTTTTCGGCTTGGGTTGCATAGAAGAAATGTTTGGTACAAATTGTGTTCCTTTTGTTGACACGTGTGTCACTAGAAAGGTCTGGGGTCCGTGAGTGGGGTGGGGAACCTTTATTATGTTACATTCGAAAAATATCCCGATTCATATATTGACTCTGTCCTGGGACTATTATACTAAGTATAATAGTCCCAGATCTGTCCAAAATTCGATTTATTCGTATATTGCTTACATGAAAATTGATGTATTGTTTAATAAAATTGCCACCCATTGATATATGATAGGTTGATATTTCCCATCCATTCATGTATTTAACATCCTGACAAAACGGACATCGGTATAGAACTTAATTAAAGGAGTTACCCCACATTAAACATTGAACTTTATGTTTGTGCAGCCGTTTGTGTCCACTGGCGTGTGCATGTCATATAGCATGGGGATTTCTTCACATACTAGTATCCAGATATTATGACTTCATTTCTGCATGGCCACTCGTCTGTCTAAATGTCCATTAGTCTGTCTTCATGTCCATGTTGCATTGTTAGGTACTTTACCAGTACAGGCATCGAAGTCAAGCAAGAGTTGGAATAGGATCCCAGTTACGGCAACCAGTCCGGTACCCACGAATGTAGTTCTTAAAAAAAATATATAACTTTTATTTAAAATGGTGTAGTTTTATTATTACACAAGTTCTGTAACTGAATGTAGATTTATTTGAAAGGGTAGGCTTTCTAGCTTGAATTTCTGTAAAAATTTTGATTGATTTAAATGTAATCAGGCGTCGGTACATAGAGTAAATTGCCTAAATTCTAGCCTTTATTCTTCCCGGAAGTGGATGGACCTGACCTGTTGTCAATCAAAACAAAATTTTGCAACGGAATGCCGGTCATGAGGCACTGAGATTGTACTTAGAAACTTCGAAACAAATGCCTAACATGAAACAGAAGTCCCAAGGTGGCTATCAAAATTATTTATTGGACAGCACCCCATTTATTTACTATGATTTTCAATGCGTTTCAATGGGGGAAATAACTGGGTCCCCGTTCCTGTCAGAGGGCATATTTTGAACACTTCAATCTGCAATTGTAAGCTTATTTTTGGAGTTACATGGATGAAATTTGGCCAGAAACTTGAAAATTCAATAAGGAAAACAATGGTGTAATTATTTTAAAATTTGAATTAAACTTTTAAAATTAAATTGAATTTAAATTTATGAAATTTTAAAAGTTTGTTTTCAATTTAAAGTTTCAAAAGGGGTCACAGTAAGGTCATTTTGATGGTATTATGTATTCATACACTTGTAAGTTAAAATGGAGGATTTTTGAAAATATCAGCAAAGAACATTAGAAAAGAGCCACCTGGCAAGAAATAACAAATGTCTTATATGGGATCAGGGGACAACAAAGATGGAAAATATGGGCTTATTTCTTTCCAGTATCATATTTCTGGGACCTGGAGAAAGAAAAAAGCCCATAGATTCAGTTTTATGGTTTTTAATTAGTTTTTGATAAGTTTTAAATATTAAATACAACACTTTATGCCATTTTATGTGCCATAAAATTTGTGTGGGAATGCGGGTCACATTACTGAAGAGCCGCATCACATAAATAACGACAGAATATTTTGTAAACTCAGAAAATCTTGCCAGGGCTCTCAATTTTCAGATTGGGGCCTGGATTTTTGGGAGATATATAAGGGTAGGGCTATAGCTTATATAAACAATTTTAACTGAATGTACAACAATTTTAGACTCCTTTATAAAGATTTTGGTGGTCCTTAAAAGGACCGTTAATTTTGTCTGTATCTTTTTCAGAAGTAGATGAATGCAGCTATATCTTCCTTGATTTTGGAACTTTTGAAGAACAGCTTCTGGTAGGTATATTCTTCTTAGCAGGTATTACTCTACCATATGAATGATCGTCCTTTATGCTTTTACAAATGCAGCATCAAGTTTTGGATCAGGTTGCCTTTTTTATATTTGTCTGTACATTTACTTCGATCCTTTTCTTCCACATGAACCTTAGTCTTCTGTTCGGTGCGTTGTAAATTTTTCTTTTTCCTTTCTGGAGTATTTTGGTTTACTTTGTTTCGTTCACACTCCCTTTACATTTGGTCGAAGTGTTTTAATGAACTTTTGAGATTTTAAAACCTATACATTCTGCTTTTTGTCACAAGGAATAAGCTACACCATTATTCAAAGAGTGAACTATTGCTGATGCCCTCCTTCAAATTTCTAGAAAAGTTCACATTCTTTGGTAAGGAAACACTTAATGATCTGTTAACAGCTTCACCTTTTGAGTGTTATGATTAAATATCATTTTCATTAATACTTCTTCGCTAAGTTTCATTTTTAAAAGTTCCTGCATTATTAACTTGTCTTTGTTACCCATATTCAGGTTGGTTAACTTGTTTGGACCCAAGTACATAAATCTCCGCCACCAACAGTTTGAGTGTCCACCACCACCACACACGTATGAACTAGTGGGATATTTAGAGCAGTCACAAGTATAAGAACGCACAGTAGCATTAAGCATTCAGGCAGATCCAGGATTTCTCTCGACATTTGTTAAACTGTAGGAGGTGCTGTCTTGACTGGTTTTAGCTACAAGTGAGAACTTCTCTGCATCTAGCCTCTTCCATTGTATATTAAATAAACTTAGCTGACTGTTTGAAGACTAAGTCTCATGATTTATACCCTTGCTATGGGGTAAGCTTCTTTGCGTATGTAATTCTTATGAGATTTTTTTTAATTAAAAAATAATTATAATTAATTTTTTTTTCAGCAAAATTTTTTTAACTAGATTTCCATACAAATAATGAATATATCTACCATATGCAATTTGCAGAATGTAAATATCTTTTAAAATAAAAAGTTTTGCTGATTTTAATAATATTTTCTTCATGAATTTATGATTTTATCCGATCAATTTTCTGGTATTTGAGATGTCATAGATAAGGATAAATAAATCTGTAACTGTTGGATCAAATCTATGGAAACTTTGCACAATAACTACTGAGATGTATATCTTTATTTTAAAAGTGCAGTTTTAAGTCTGGAAAAAATTAAAGTCTGACAGGAATAGGATCCCAGTTACGGCAACCAGTCCGGTACCCACGAATGTAGTTCTTAAAAAATATATAACTTTTATTTAAAATGGTGTAGTTTTATTATTACACAAGTTCTGTAACTGAATGTAGATTTATTTGAAAGGGTAGGCTTTCTAGCTTGAATTTCTGTAAAATTTTGATTGATTTAAATGTAATCAGGCGTCGGTACATAGAGTAAATTGCCTAAATTCTAGCCTTTATTCTTCCCGGAAGTGGATGGACCTGACCTGTTGTCAATCAAAACAAAATTTTGCAACGGAATGCCGGTCATGAGGCACTGAGATTGTACTTAGAAACTTCGAAACAAATGCCTAACATGAAACAGAAGTCCCAAGGTGGCTATCAAAATTATTTATTGGACAGCACCCCATTTATTTACTATGATTTTCAATGCGTTTCAATGGGGGAAATAACTGGGTCCCCGTTCCAGTTTAATATTGTGTAATGAATGTGGTTTAGGTAGTCTCCCTTTAATTGTTTCAGATTAGTATTTTCTTAATTAAATGTTTATTTTATGTTTAATTTGATCTAGACAGGCTAAAATACAAATTAGCTTTAATAATTTAACTATAAAAGTATTTAAATTTCATATTACTTTATATATTTGATGAATATTAATTCATTCAAGTTTTCTTCAATACCATATTTTTATTTATATCTTTGAAATTGATAAGATTTTCCTTATCACGCAATCGGGAGTTGCTCGGTGGGGTGAAAATTACTCCCCACACTGTATATATGAGCCGGCAGTGTAGCACTGCCACTCTCCTCTTTAAACCAGCTCGGCGGAATGAATGATTCCACTCGAGTTATTTAACAGCAATACATTGGCATTATTTGATACGATTTTCTAAATTCTAAAACACAACGCGAAGTATACAGTTACATTTACTTATTTACTTTTGATATTTAAGTTTTTGATTTGAATAACTATTTTATTTTCATTCATTTGACCTGAAATACTTCTCTTTTCCATTTCATTTTTGAACTTAACTTTTGAAATAGTATTCTTTTTCATTTCATTTGACTGTTCTAATTGAATGTTGTACATTTGTAAATAAATTTTTGAGTTCTATTTGATTTGTGTCTCTATTCTGCCAAAATCTGATATCAGGTATCCCTAGGACCGAATAGGGACGAAGTACTAGCCACTACATGTCCCGGGAGGTGTCGTCACCGACCCCCCTTCCTGTTACAATTGCATGCGGATAATACAATACTATAATAATTGTTTTACTCCAATCATCATGATCATTTTATTTTGTATTGCATGTCCGGCAATTCAATTAAAAGACGAATATTTAAACCAGTCATAGATTAATCTGTCTGAGAGAAAACTGGACTGGAAACAAGAGAAAGTCCAGAAATAAATAGTTAAGTGACCACGGCCACAGTTTTGTTTTCTCCTGTGGTCCACATGGGAGCCAAGCCTTTTCAGAGTTTTTGCTTTTTGTCCATGTGGAGCACAGTTTCATGCCTTCTTTTACTATCTTTAGATGAAAATGTCTTGTCACAGTAGCTGCACTTTGTGTCTTACTCTAGTATGTTGTCATGTACCAGCTTTACATGTAAGTTCAGCTTTATACGTTGATAACATGATTTATCACACTGCAGACAATGATGGCGTGTCCTATCCCTCTGAAACATAGATTAAAGTCTTACATATGCACGCGGGAAAAACATAGTCAATCATACATCTAAACCACTTATATTTACGATGTAGCCATTTCCATTGTCAATTTATAATTAGTATGAACTTCACTAAAACTATGTAAATGAGTTTATTTACAACCACTGGGTCGATGCCACTGCTGGTGGAGCTTTTATTTACCGAGGGTATCACAAGCCCAGTAGTCATCACTTCTGTGTTGACATGAATTATCATTGATATGGTCATAATTATAAATTAACTGTTTATAAAACTTTGAATTTTTGAAATACTTAGCCTTTTCTACCTCAGGAATAGATAACCTTAGCTGTATTTGGCAAAACTTTTAGGAATTTTTGGTCCTCAATGCTCTTCAACTTCGGACTTTATTTGGCCCTTTTAACTTTTTTTGATTCGAGCGTCACTGATGAGTCTTTTGTAGACGAAACGCGCGTCTGGCGCAAGTACAAAATTTCAATCCTGGTATCTATGATGAGTTTATTTACATGCCTTTATTTGTAGTGATTGTTGCAATTTTTGTTAATGAAATTTAAGCCGCATTTATTCAGCATTGATCAATGATAAACCCCAGTTTGTCAAAGTTGTACGACTTTACCCCAGCAGAGCTATAGAAAACAGTACATTAACGGGTGTTACACGGACACTTTTAGATGATACACGGACACTTTTTAGTTGTTACACGGACACTTTTTATGAATAGAATCACTCGTGCATGATCAGAGAGTTCATGGGCACTTTAAATTTCAATCAGATTTGAACTTTTTGTTTCACCGACATATTTCCTGTCTATTTGATTTAAATATTTACGTTAGCATCAATACCTATATTTCAAACAATTCCAGTAAATTACTATTCATATCAGTACCGACTAAGGGATTGACCATTTAACTTAAAAAAGGGGTATGTCTTTTTTCTAAAAAATATTTTGATACCCAATTTTATGAGAAAAATATATTGTGGTCAAGCAGATGACAAAATAATGTTCTGATTTCCGATTTTCCGTATACCGTATATAATCGTCTAATTTCGAAAAAAATGAAAATAGTTGGGTGATAGCGTTGAAAATAAATAATGTTCTTACTGAGAAAAGAAGATACCCCTTTGAAGCTAAATGGTCGGTCCGTAAGTGTTTTTTCCTTCAACATATGGACATGAATAGTATTCTGGACAATGCTGAAAGTAAAGAAATGCTGGTACCAACGTTTATATTTCAATAAAAAAGACAGGAAATATATATAAAAAAAATCAAATCTAATCAAAAGATAAAATCCCTATCAACTCACCAATGCACGATTGATCCTATAAATAAAAAGTGTCCATGTAATACATGTTCAAATATGCAGCAAATCGTGAAGAAAAATCATTCAACTAATGTCATCAATTTTGAACGGTAAGCTGCGATTGGATCATATAGTGACACGTGTTAAATCCTGATCAACACTATCAGAGACATATAAAAAAAAAACCTATATGTATGAACTATTAAAAAAAATCCAAAATATATGCCTATATATATATATATATATATATATATCAAATAACAAGACAAAATCCAGTTTTTCATAACATTTCATTCACTTAATATCAGTTCTGTTTATTTTAAATGGATTAACCCCCCTTTTCCTTCCGTTTTCCACAATAAAAAAATCAAATGGTAGCTCTGTGTTTTTTTTTTATGAATTACTTACTAGCGAAGTTGCATTCTAACAAGTCTCAAATGTAAACAACATTCATCTTTTCCTTGAAATGGTTCTTTTTATAAAGTTATTAAATTCTTGAAATTGTTTTAGAAAAAATTCTCGGCTTAAGGAAGTGAAAAAAAATGTGTTTAAACTGTAACTTACATTAACTGGTATATGGCCATTGAAGTTTCTAATATGTTTAGTTTTGCTACCTTTTCTAAATGCAAAATGTACTACTTCCTTCCTGAAACGTCGTACAAGTCAGATACAAAACAAAGGTAACAAAAAATAGGCCGGAAACAACCTGCCGTATAGTTTGTCTGCACTTGTAGTCAGGTCAGGTCCTCGGCCAGCGCCTCGGACCTTGACCTGACTACTCGTGCAGAAAACTATCCGGCAACGGTTGTTACCGGCCTGTTTCTTTGTTACCTTTGTATTGTATCTAATACTTATTATCATATATAATCAATACTAGATTGTGATATTCATTAGCTTTCGATAAGATAGGTTTTCACTTCCCCTCAAGCATTCATGATGTCCTCAATCAGAACCGATCCCCTCACGCATGAAATAATGAACATTGACAGTTAGATTTATTAAGATGTAAATCAACTTCTGACAGCGTGTAAGCCGCCAAAACGACATTCTGTCCCGTGGACAGAAAAATAAACAAAGTTTGAACTTGCAGGTCTGTTAATGGAAACATCTCAAAAAATTAATGTCACTTTTTTCGGTAATTTCTCGTGGGACGATTGATTTTGCAGGAGTTTAACTCCATGCACAACAGTAAACGATACATGTGTCTCTTCATGAAAGCATTCACCACAGCATAGCATTTCCCGATTTGCAATATTTGATCAGGATTTTAGAAATGTACATACCTTGCTAAGCGGCGACAATGACTCCACTCAAGCATAACCGGAAAACCCTCTCACGTTTTTCATTGCAGAACAGAATGTTCTGCTTGTGTAGATTACCAGCCGTGATAAGGGCTAGGGAAGAACACGATGAATACTAGAAGTTAGTTATAGGTAAGAAGTTTAGTGACCTTGGTACAGTATTGCATCATATGAGAACAAGCATTGGGGATAAACCTAATGAATGTAATGTGTGTGGTAGAGGAAGAAGTCCCCATTTACGGACACGCATGAGAATTCATACAGGTTATTCACCGTATGACTGAGGTGTATGTGGCTAATGGTTAAGTCACCATGGTAGTTTACAGAGACACACGATAACACACACTTTGGCACAAGGGTTAAACCTCACGACTGTGGTGTATCTGGCAAATGGTTTAGTCACCATGGTAGTTTACAGAGACACACGGGAACACACACAGGGAATACTTCTCACGACTGTGGTGTATGTGGCAAATGGTTTAGTTACCATGGTAACCAACAGAGTCACACGAGAACACACAGGGAATAACCCGCACGATTGTGGTGTATGCGGCAAATCATTTAATCACCATGGTAATTTACAGAGTCACACGAGAACACTGACAGGGGATAAACCTCACGACTGAGGTGTATGTTTTAAAGGGTTTAGTCAACATCATGGTAATTTGCTAAGTCACACGAGAAATGTTTGTTGTATACATTAAATAAACATATAGCATTTACGGACAAGCATAAAAACACATACTGAAAACACAGTCGATAAACATTATAAATACAATGAGTGAGCTTGAGGGTCTGGATGGAGGGTTCCTTCATTGTTTTTGGTTAACTGTTTAGACAATTTTTCTGTATATTTCATTTCTTTTTACCATTATTCTCTATTCCTCATATTTCAGCACCCATTTCTCTCTATTTTATATATTTGTTTTCCCTTTATTCTGACCTTTTTCCCATCGTTCTATATTATGCAAACCCAAAACGATCCTCATGAATTTGAAAAAAGAAGCACAAGAAGACATACTGGGGATACATCTTTTGTTTTAATTAGATAAACGTGGTAACCAATTTATTGTAAGTATTGTCTTAAAAACCCACACGAGAACACACACAGCAGGAGATAAACCTTGTATACTATTGTAGTCGAGTGGTTTTCCTGGGTTTTTTTTATAAAAACACAAATAAACACTTCTCAGGTATAGGATTCGTTTTATTACGATACGAAAATAGTTGGTAACAAAAAGATCCTGTAATGAAATATAAAATTAGAAACAAAGGTTCAAGAAAAATAGCATGAGTACAATGAGAACTCAATGAATTTCCAATTAAAAATAAATTATACAAGTTCTGAACCTTTTCTCTATTTCATTATTCGAACAAACTATTATAATGTAATCTAATTGAATTAAATCGTTTATTGATTTTACAAACTATTCAATTATGTAATAATGTCTTGAAAATATAATAACATGCAAAACTAGATTCTACACGAAACAAACTGAATAGCTAATGTTAAGCAAAAGCAAAGCAATTAAAAATAAGCATAAACAAACAAAATAATAAGCATTGATAGCAAAACATATAAAACCAAACTCAATGCTTACCTCACACTTAGATGCGAAGGTCAAAGCAATATTATCCCTTCATGGGATAGAATCACCATTACCCATTAATACATGGTAACACCTGAATATAAAATAAGGATTATAACTATTGTGCCCCAAAAATGCACAAATACACAAATACACAGATTGTACATGAAATCCTACTTTTAGTTAATATTTACTAGTTTAGTGATAAAATACTATTCAGATAGTTTATATTAATATATATAATTCACCCTTCCACACTATGCTATTGAATCTATAATACTAAAATAACGAGGTCAAATTTGTCAGCCGGCATGGGGTAAAAACGACGAATCAAAGAATTCAACTTTATATGTAACTAATATAGGACAATGGTGTTGATTAAAAATTACACAATTCCTAGTCCTTTTGTTTTCCACATAATTAATATTTCTAATAATTAACATTTTCCGTGTCGAATCCGATACCGATACCAAAAGTATATGTCACCTGTTACCTACTCTGTACGTTCCGCCCCTGTCAGGCGCACCACCAAAAGGTGTGTTTGGGATTTGCGGGTCATAATCACACATGAACTTCGTCATTATACAGGGATTAACACTACTAAATTCAATCATTGTCACATGAAGTTTGCGGTTGTAGTAAGAAAACCAGGACGGGTTCAAACAGAAAGATTTTAAAAGCAGAAAACTGTGCACCTTATAATCAGCACGACTTTATCAGATGACAATACGAATACTAAAAATCCAGGTTTAAAATAAGGCCGTAGGTACTTTAATTCAGCCACGGATCCGCGATGTCGCGGGTGTGTTCTAGTATGTTTTAAAAGTTCAGTAAAAATAATGTGTTATATATAGGGCGTAAGTACTCCCGAATTAGCTACTAACAATACTTCTGTAAAAATTATTAGATAAAAAGACCCTTCCAAACGTGATAGACATCAATTTAAAAGTAACATAATTTAAATCCAAAAACAATTTGGAATTTTCTTGTACACAGTTTGAAAAAAAAATTGTTCGGCCATTTGGATATTAAAAGTGAGATTGCCTGCCAAGGGGAGGAAACCGAGATATCCTCGTTTTCTTCATTGGACGTGTCTACTTTGTTTTTGACACGGGTGGTACAGTTTTATTTTCGTGCAACGTGTTTGCAGCTTTTATTTCATGCGTTTTCGTGCTTGACGCTCATTATTCACTATGTGTCCTGCAAGTTGATCCAAAGCAACGAGTACTGAGCTCTTTTCTTTTTTTTTTTTTTGGTTCGTAAAATGACCATTTATTTCCTGTTTGTCTGCTGACATAACCCTTTGTACAAACTTATGTATCGATGGTATGCATTGTACGTTTAAAACAGCTGCGAAATAACGTTTGGAACTAAAAATTAATAAATATCATACCAAAACTATTGGAAGTTATCTGAAATTTTATCATATTTATACTTATTTCTGTCTTGTAATATTTAAAAAAAATTCCAGACCGCCCGACTCGACTTTTTTCACATAAAAAAAACCCCGTAAACCAACAAATTAAAAAAACCCTGGCCTTACGTACCTTTTTTCAATTCAAAAGTATTAGCACAAAACTTTATTGTACAGCTAATTTACAACGTTCATAGCCGGCATAGAGAAAGACATAAACAGTTGAACAATTCCAATTTATGTATAAGTTGCTTTTTACTATTTATACTAAAGAGTTTTATTTCAATTCATTAATTTCAACTGGATCCAAATTTAATAACAGTCTAGCTGATATTCCGTGATGTTGTTGTGAGATTGACGGAGGTGTGCGCATGCGCAAGAAGATGGCTACTTTTTTGAAGCTCCGAGATAGAGACTTTTATTCTGTTGCATTCTCCCTGTTATCCGCATTTATCTAAAAGCATACACAGCCATGAGTGACCTTACATACACAAACACGTTTTAAAACAATTTTTAAGTGATGATATAGACTTTTGATTAAGTTGTGGCCTTATTACTAATCACCACGTGGTAGCTCAGCATCCAACATGGCGCCCAAAGTAACAAAAGACATTTGTAACAATTGTAGTAAGGATGTTGTGTCAAATGACAGAGCTCTGTCGTGTTCAATATGTGACAAATGGTTTCACATTAAGTGTGAAAGAGTTCCAGTAGCAGATTATGACTTTTTACAAAAATCCGACGACAGCATTCAGTGGGTATGCAAGGGTTGTAAAGGGGCATCCCAAAAAATTTGTAAAATGTTAACATTAATGCACACAAGGCAAGATAAGATAGAAACAGAAGTTGTTGGTCTCGCTAAGAGTCTCAAGCATTGTAATGAAAGAATCAATTCTGTGGATAAAAATATATCCGAGCTAAATGAAAATTTACCTATGATAGTATCACAACAAATAAGTCAGATTATTGATGATAAGTCAGAAGAAGAGAAAAGAGAAGCCAATATAATTATATTTGGTATACCTGAAAGTGAGGAGGAGGATTCGAGAATTAAAGATACTGAATTTATTCAGGGGCTTTGTAGAGATTCATTAGGGATTGATAACATTGCTATTGTTGAGATTATACACGGTTGGGTGCAAAGCCAAAGAAAGGCTCTAGGAAATTCAGCCTTACTAGGTTAATTGTGAAAGATAATACATCTCGGAATAACCTCTTCCGCAACGCTTATAAGTTGAAAGACACCAAGATAGGTGCACACAAGAAAATAGGTATAGGCAGAGACCTCACAAAAAAACAGAGAGAAAGCAATAATGCTTTACGTATTGAATTGGGTCAGATGAAAAAGGATTTTCCCCATAGGAGTTGGGCCATTCGTCGAGAGAAGATAGTTGAATTGCCGAAATCTGGGATTCCTCCATGGGCCCCAGATAAGTAAAGATAACAATCATTCAGATACTTCAAATGTAAATACGTTAACAGTTAATGTTGATAATTTTGTTCCAGTTAATAGTTATGTTTCAGTTACAGTTAATGATAATAGAAATGAGTTGAATATTTCGCAAGATGTTTCTGATCACCAGTCAATTAGTGACGATAAGAAATTTACTTCGGAGGATAAAAGGAAATCTTTGAGAGTTTTGTTTTCTAATGTAGACACCATGTCAAATAAGCGTTCAGAGTTTGAGTCATACTTATCAATTGAGAAGCCACATATTATAGGTTTATGTGAAATATATCCTAAAAACTCTATGGATAAATCTATAGCATCCATGCTAAATCTACCTGATTATGAAAAGTATATACCTGACAAGATGGGTGATAGAGGTGTAGTTATTTATATTCATAATTAAGTCTTTGACAGCTTTTAAAGTTGACATTTTTTCTGAATCTGGTTTTAATGAATCAGTGTGGTGTGAAGTGAAGTTAGAAGGAATTGATAAACTTTTATTATGATGTATTTATAGGAGTCCGTCGTCTGTACCATCAAATAATAAGAAATTGAACGATTATATATGTCAAGCTTGTAATTTAAAGTATAGCCATTATTTAATTATGGGAGACTTTAATTTTCCTGAGATCAAGTGGGTTGATAATGAAGTATCAAGTGGTATTAACACAGATCCTTTTAAATTTTATGAGTGTATGCAGAACAATTTTCTCTTTCAACATATATGTACACCAACACGTTTTCGTACTGGTCAAAATGCTAATTTACTTGACCTGGTTTTTACAAATGAAGAAAATATGATAGCCAAAGACTCAATACAAACTGATTCACCAGTGGGAATAGTGACCATTGCATGATAAATTTTGATTTTGTTGTTATTTGAATAATGAGAAAACTTCTGGCGATCGTTTTCATATTTTAGAGGAAATTATCAGCTTTTAATGAGAGTTTAAACAACATTGACTGGGATGTTTTGCTAAGTAATAAAAACGTTGATGAAATGTGGAAAAGTTTCTCTTCTGTTATGTCAGAAAATATTGATAGATTTATTCCTAAGAAAAAGACTGACCGTAAATTTATAAGCCCACCGTTGTGGATGGATAGAGCTACTAAGTCTTCAATTGTCAAGAAACGTAAATCATGGAAAAAATATAAATATTCAAGAAATAACTTGTCATATGCAAAATATGTGAAGGATCGTAACGAATGTACAAATGCTGTTAGAAATGCTAAACTTAGTTTTGAGCAAAAAGTGGCCTTAGAATCAAAGATTAATGTTAAGTCGTTTTGGAATTATGTTAACAGTAAACTCAAGACTAGATCAGGAATAGGCACCCTTGAGAAACCGGATGGTACTTTAGCGTCCAGTACTGCTGATAAAGTGGAAGTTTTAAATCAGTTTTTTACTAGTGTGTTTACTCATACAGATGATTTGAAAGATTATGATACTAATTCAGAGTCAAACAATTTTTTAGATGATATTAATATTTGTCAGGAAGATGTGCTAAAGAAACTTAATAAGTTAAAGACAGATAAATCTGCAGGACCTGATGGTCTACATCCGAAAGTTTTATATGAAGTAAGACATGCAATTTGTTATCCCTTGTTTAAAATTTTTGATAAGTCTATCAAAGAGGGTAAAGTTCCAGATGATTGGAAAAACGCCATAGTGTCACCAATATTTAAGAAAGGGAAGAAGCTGAGCCCTGGTAATTACAGACCTGTTAGTTTAACATCCGTAGTATGTAAGATCTGTGAATCCATTATAAGAGACAATATTATGAAGTATATTCTCATGAACAATCTTATTACAAGTAGTCAATATGGCTTCCGACCAGGTAGATCATGTGTTACTCAACTCCTGGAGGTTTTGGATGAGTGGTCAGAATTAATTGATAATAGTTTTCCACTGGACTCAATTTAACTTGATTTTTCCAAGACATTTGATACCGTGCCTCATCAGCGCTTATTTTTGAAACTTGAAAAACTTGGAATAAAGGGATGCATTTTGGATTGGATAAAAAGTTTTCTATCCGGGCGTAAGCAATGTGTTCGTATAAATAATACAACTTCAGCATGGTCAGATGTTGTGAGTGGTGTACCTCAGGGGAGTGTTCTAGGACCAGTTCTTTTTTTAACATTTATAAATGACCTTCCTGATGTAGTAGAGGGCATAGTAAAATTTTTTGCCGATGATTGTAAAGTATATTCTAAAGTCTCGTCAGATAATGAGCGCTGTAAGTTACAGGAAAATTTGGACAGTTTATGTGAATGGTCAAATACGTGGAAATTGAAATTTAATGCTGCTAAATGTAAAGTATTACATATATTAATCCTGACAATGATCAACAATATCGTTATACCATGTTGGATGATACAGAAAATTTCATTGCGTTATCTAAGGTGATTAAAGAAAAGGATCTTGGAGTAACTTTCGAGTCAAATTTAAAGTTTGAAATACATATTAGTACTATTGTTAATAAAGCACAAAGAGTTTTATCTCTTATTCATCATTCCTTTGACTACATGGATCAGGATATGTTTCTTACTCTTTATAAGTCAATTGTTCGTCCACTGTTGGAATATGCTACATGTGTTTGGTCTCCGCACCTTAAAAATGATATTCGTAAATTGGAATCTGTCCAAAGAAGGGCCACTAAACTCGTAAAGAATATAAATCATTTAAGTTATGAAGATAAATTACGCTCATTGGGATTGCCAACCTTGGAATATCGTAGGGATAGAAATGATATGATACAAGTGTATAAAGCGTTGCATGGTATAGATGATAATAATACTAGAAGTCACTCCTTAAAACTCTTTAAGAAACAGTGTAAGACGACACATAGACTAAATACTTTTCAATTAGAGCAGTGGATCAGTGGAATAACCTGTCAGATTTCAGGGCGTAGCTGCCGTTAGGCACTTTAGGCACGTGCCTACACATAATTTTTTTCACAAATATTTTTTAGTAAAAAAATAAACAACGTTATCTGTAGATGCACGTTAAGTCGTCAAAACTCTTTAATTATCAAATGTCATTTGTACACTAGTCTATCATCCTTAGTGAATGGAGTAATGGCTAGAATTGTATGTCATTATATTCCACCTTATATAGAAACTAAAACTAGAACTTTGGTTCGAATCATTTCACTTCTATCAACAAATACTTGAATGAACCTCAACATGCTCAAAACCCTGACATTTATTCTTAGATACATGATTTTTTAATTAGTTGTTGTTGGCGTTCAAATAGCTTTCCACTTGGTCTTCATCCGACCTACAATAAAACCCTTGCCAAAGTTGGGTGTCCATTTGGCTGCGAGGATGTATAAATACGCAGTTACGCGTCTGGTCAGAATGGGGACGTTAAATCCGATTCCTAGCCACGCTCTCTGCACGTTAAGAACACTTTCAACAACTCTTTGAGGGGTTCGTAGGTGGTCTGCTGAAAGGCAAAATTTCTGTTCCTATCCAATAAACCCTCATTTTCCAATACATGGCATTTTCGAATTTCCAGACTGTCATCCTGGACGACCCTATTACAGGACCTGGCTACCTGTTGTAATTATTGTAAATTTGTTTTGTCCTGAACATGCATGAACTGTGGCTAAGTGTTTTGATTTTTGTGTAATATATGTGAACATTAGGTGATGTAAGATAGTTTTGCCAGTCCTATCACCTATTTGCCAGACCTACTTTTAAAAAAAATAAAAGTTCCCAGATTTAAGATATACCCCAAAACCATCAAATAAATAAATGACAATGTTACACTGCACTTGCCAAGAAGACAACTATCTTAAGCATACAGAATAAGTAGACCAAAAAATAGAAAGTTTCAAGCTGCATTGACGTAAAAACGGATATAATTAAGGCATGCGTGTTCACTCATCAACTAAAATGAAAAAATAATATATAAACTAAAATTATACTTGAATGTTTTTGTTTAATTTAATTAACATAAAATCTAGGTTAAGTTGTCCCTTATTATAACTTTTGGTTTCCGATGCTTTCCAACTTCATATCATGTCATAATTGATTTGGCCTTTCACTGTTACAACTGATATAGGATATAGTTCTTGACGAAACTCCGTGTTTGTCGTTCTAACAATTTTCTCGTTAAGGCACGCAAACACGCCCGTGCGTTCGATGGACGCTTCCAAAAACACTAGCTACGTCTTGTTATCATTATAATTATCCCTCAGCTATCAAAAAGAAGCTGAAAACATGCTTCTATTCAATATTTTACCGGACATTACTTTCGTTTTAACATTGTGTGTTATGATAAATCCCGAGCAATTCGAAAAAATTATGACATTACAAACGCTAATTGGATTAACGCAGAGAAGATCGAAATGTTTTCATTAACACGTGTACCTTTTGAGCAACGGAAAATTCCAACAGGGACCCATCGCTCTATTTTTAGAACGAAAGGACATTTCCAATTATAAATATTATGAAAATAGATTTACACGACGACTATATAATAGATAAGGGTAAATAACGCAAACGATAGCGAATAAAAGTGTTAAGAACTCATGGTTTTGGCATATAATTGGGTTTTCCTTCGAATGAATTGGGTTTTGAACGCTGCAACGGGCAATTGTATTGGGTTTTAATAAATTTTTGCGTGATCACGCAAATACGCAGCTTATCTGGAGCTCTGAATTGAACTATATGCCACTTGACGTTTAGCAATCAATCAATCAATCAACTAGCTTTCAGTAACTTCGAGTACTCTCAGATCTACGTGTAATAACATAATTATTCAAATTCCTAAGCAGGAAGGGATTTTACATTACAGAACATAAGAAAATATGAATTTCTTGAATTTTGTTAGATAGTATGAACAGAACTTCTGCATGAGGCATCGACTGTGTGTGTATATGTGTTTGTGTGGCCGGGGGAGGGTGAAGGTTTAAGAATCAAAAGATGAATGGTCGATGCCTAGCCTAAAGTATAGTATCATTATATAGTAGTCTCAGTGTTTATATATATTTCCGATTGCACTGCCGGTTAATTCATCAGTCAGATGTTATTGTTAAATTGTGTATAATTCTTCGAACTTTTCTTCATGTATATTATCATGATAAAATGACCAATAAATGTTTTGTCTTTTGTACACAAAATTTTGCAACTAAAATGCTGAAAACCGTTTTCCGTCCGGGGCCCCCAGGCGAATTTGCCTACAGTCCTGAATACCTAGCTACGCCCCTGGATTTAACAGGGCGGCAAAGACTCTGGTCCTGTTGGGGGAACCTTGTTCATGTTAATTGTTAAGCTGGCCCCTAGGCCCCCGCGACATCGCAATTTGTGCCTACAGTTTATTGAATACCTAGCTACGCCCTTTCTGGATTTAACAGTGACGTGCAAAGACTTTGAATAATTTTAAGTCGGCGTTAAATGACGAGCAAATCCCAAATACACCTTTTGGAACCCGTATAAATTTATATGTTCATGTTAATTGTTAAGCTGCGTCGTTTTACACCTAAATAAGTTCTATTTTTATAAGTATAATATATATAAATATATTATTATGCGATTATTATAAGAGGAGAAATTGCATTACGACAATCCAAGATGAGGGGTCAGTAGAAGCCTTTGGCTCATTTTAAGCACCCGAAGATAAAGGTATAAAGGTATAAAGATTACACTTGAAATGTTTGACGATGCGAGTATCGCTCGTTTTATTTTATTCTAGATCTACTATTAAAAACAGTGCACCTCTTATGTAAATTAAATGTTGCAATGTTCTTAAAAGTACGAGAATCAGATGGTGAAAATAGGATACGAGTTGTCATGCTTTAAAATATTGTATTGGGTATGTTTTAGCAGGCGTTCCATAGATATTTATTCATTGGTTATCGCCCTTTGATCTTGTTTATTTATTTTCGTTTATTTTAAAGACCGTCAAAAGTTGACAAAACAAAGTAAGCTTGTACAATGTTGTAAGTAGATAGTTAGATATTATACATATTATAATTCATGCCAATTTTACGAACTGTGAATTTTTTAAAAAGAAAAGACCATGAATGATCATGAATGTAAAGAACAAAGAAATCCGTTTATTATATTCTAGATCACACTCGTTGACACGGGTTGGGATTATGCAGTTGATATAAACATGTTTAAACGGTTATAACGACGTAATGTAAAGTGCATCAACATAATATTATATTTGGTTATTCTTATATAATTTATCTTTATATAAAGGTGTACAAGTTTAGCAGGGAAATAATGTCTATCACTCTATGGAACGCATATTTAACATTAATCTTTTGAGTTTCGCCCCGATTACAGGTTATCAGGTGATAATCTCGTCCCCGACCGTTTCATTGCAATTGCTGTAGGCTTTTGTGGTGATATATGAGTTCAGAACAGAAATATTTTTATTATGTTTGATGTTCTTAAAATAGAAAAAATAGCACTTTTATATTTTATGCTTTTGCAGTTGTATATTGGTATGACGTTGTCGTCGTCGTCCGAAGACACATTGGTTTTCGCACTCTAACTTTAGTTTAAGTGAATGGATCTCTATGAAATTTTACCATAAGGTTCAATACCACAAAAGGAAGGTTGGGATTGATTTTGGGGTTATGGTACCAACAGTTAAGGAATTAGGGGCCAAAATAAGCATTTTGTAACTTCCAGACATAACTTATGTGTTAGTGTATGGATCTCTCTGACATTGTACCACAAGGTTCCATATCACAAAGGAATACTGGGATTGATTTTGGGGTAATTGCCTCCAAATTTTAGGAATTAGGGGCCAAAAAGGGCAAAAACAAGCATTTTCTAGTTTCATGACAATAACTTGTGTGTAAGTGTATGGCTCTTTCTGAAATTGTACTACAAGGTTCCATAACACAAAGGAAAGCTGGAATTGAGTTTGGGGTAATTGCCCAAAACGTTTAGGAATAAGGGGCCAAAAGGGGCCAAAATAAGCATTTTCCCAGTTTCCAGACAATAACTTGTGTTCAAGAGTTTGGATCTCTCTGAAATTGTACTGAAAGGTACCATACCACAAAGGGAAGGCTGGGATTGATTTTGGGGTAATTGCCTCAAACTTTTAGGAATTAGGGGCTAAAAGGGACAAAAACAATCATTTTCTAGTTTCAGGACAATAACTTGTGTGAAAGTGTATGGATCTTTATGAAATTGTATTACAAGGTTCCATATCACAAAGGAAAGCTTGGTTTGAGTTTGGGGTAATTGCCCTAAACGTTTAGGAATTTTGGGCCAAAAGTGGCCAAAAACAAGCATTTTCTAGTTTCAGACAATAACTTGTGTTCAAGTGTATGGATCCCGGATCTCTCTGAAATTGTACTGCAAGGTACCATACCACAAAAGGAAGGCTGGGATTGAGTTTGGGGTGATGAATCATAAGGGGTTCAAAAATTTGAGGGGTTTTTTTCATTTTTTTCTTTTAAATTTTCCATTTTAAATTGGTTATTTCTGATTTATATATAAAAGCAAATAATAATGATATGGTTTGAATAGGTAAATTAAAAATTTTAAAGTTCTTAGACCACATTCATTCTGTGTCAGAAACCTATGATGTGTCATATATTTAATCACAATCCAGATTCAGTGCTGTATCAAGCTTGAATGTTGTGTCCATACTTGCCCCAACTGTTCAGGGTTCAACCTCTGCGGTCGTATCAAGCTGCGCCCAGCAGAACATTTTATTCAGGTTTCAACTTGGTCACTGTGACAATGATAAGATACATGTTGTTATTGCGGTATAAACCCAAAACAGAAAGGATCTTTTAAAAACAAACATGACAACATACTGTTTTGTCTTCAATCATGTGTTAATGTACAGTATTGTTTTATGTACATTTGTAGTTGTTTCAAATTAAAAGCTCTTCAGTCTTAGCTTGTATTATTTTTAAATTATCCCGATCAACTTTCTTAATGTATCTTGCATATTCAGACAGAACTATTGAAGAGTTTTTTTTGGAAGGAGTACACATTTTATTTTCTTAATTGACTATTTTTACAGGAGTTCAGGAAGCTATGACATTTTTTTTTTATTCTTGTACATTTACCACAAATGACACTTTGTTAATGTGGATCCCCTGAAACAGCCAAAAAGAAAGCTCCTATACTTGGCAGGATTATTTGCCAGCATGTTTAGTTTACTGTCATTGTAATCTGACCACTTTTGCGGGAGTTATTGGAGTATTGGACTGACTTTTTTTTTATATTGTATCACAATGATCATGATGATACTTTGTGTATGGAATTCCTCTAACACCATTTGACAGGAAACTCTTTTAATTTGTAAACTTTGTAATTTTTTTTTGCAATTATCATGATTATTTGTTGTTGACCTATTGCATGTATTGTCGATCATGATTGTACCATCATTTTGATTTAATCATTTTCAAGGAGTTATGGGACTTTTACCATATATGTTGACTAAATTCTTCATTTATGCAACAGCGAAGAATAAATTACTTCCGTGAAGAAATATGGTATTGCACATAACATTACTGGTAATATTAACATATTCAGATAATTGTTAACAGATTAACTTAAACTATATCATGTATATTGGCCCACCACTGCCATGACCAGTCTTGTACTAACTTAAAAGTTTTAATATTTGTACATATATATTTGTAAACACGTTTATCATGTTGATTTGGCTAATTATCTTCAAATAAAATGATATTTGTTTGTGTTTTCAGATATCTACATATTTGTGATTTGTGATACCAGGCTGTAAGATAAGTCAAATAAAGAAAACAAATTGTTAGATACAGACCCTGTAATGCAGGCAACAATGAAATGCCAGTCTTGAGGTAGAACTTACACATATGATTTATAAGCCTTATTAATGTTCCGTAGGTGGCAATGGGTTTGAGATAGTGGACAATAAAGAGACACATGAGAAACGTGCATATATACTGATTATAAACAGTTTGAATGTGACGTATGTAGACAACAATTTATTCATAGCTTTATCTTAAAGAATCACGGGAGAAAACATAATATTGGTGATAAACCTGGTAAAAGTGATTCACACTTTAGAATGGATACTGGTGAAAAAACTTACACATGTGTTGCATGTGGTAAAGGGTTTAGTGATTGCAGATCCTATACGATACATTATACAAGAACTCATTCTGGTGAAAAACCTTACAAATGTGATGTATGTGGTAAAGGGTTTAGTGACAAAAGTAACTTCCTTAGACACATGAGAATTCATACAGATGAAAAACCTTACACATGTGTTGCATGTGGTAAAGGGTTTAGTGACTTCAGATCCTACATGATACATATAAGAACTCATATTGTTGAAAAACCTTTTAAATGTGATGTATGTGGGAAAAAATTTAGTGGCAAAAGTAACTTCCTTAGCCACATGAGAATTCATACAGGTGATAAACCTTACAAATGTGAAGTATGTGGTAAACAGTTTAGTTACAACAGGTCTTGTCTTATACACACTAGAACTCATACTGGTGAAAAACCTTACAAATGTGATGTATGTGGTAAAACTTTTAGTGACAAAGGGAACTGCCATACACACATGAGCATTCATACTGGTGATAAACTTTACAAATGTGATGTATGTGGTAAAGAGTTTGGCCAAAACAGTGTTTGTCTTAGACACATGAGAACTCATACCGGTGACGAATTTTACAAATGTGAAGTATGTGGTAAAGGATTTAGTGACAACAGTTCCTATATAGGGCACATGAGAACTCATACTGGTGAAAAACCTTACACATGTGATGTTTGTAGTAAAAAGTTTAGCTACAACAGTTCCTATAAAAGACACTTGAGAACTCATACTGGTGACGAATTTTACAAATGTGAAGTATGTGGTAAACGGTTTAGTTACAACAGTTCCTATAAAAGACACTTGAGAACTCATACTGGTGAAAAACCTTACAAAAGTGAATTATGTGGTTAAGGGGTTAGTGACAAAGTTAACTTTCATAGACACGTGAGAATTCATACTGGTTATAAACTTCACATATGTGATGTTTGTGGTAATGAGTTTGGAAACATTAGTTCTTGTCTTATACACATGGGAATTCATACTGGTGATCATGGCAAACCTTACACGTGTGATGTACATGTATGTGGTAAAGGGTTCAGTTCAAGTCAAGATTTATTCACACACTTAAGAACTCATTCGGTGAAAAACTTTACAAATGTGAATTCGTAGTATGTGGTAGAGTGTTTAGTGACTGCAGATCCTGTAATAGACGTACAAGAACTCATTCTGGTGAGAAACCTTACAAATGTGTTGTATGTGGTAGAGTGTTTAGTGACTGCAGATCCTGTAATAGACACACAAAAACTCATTCTGGTGAGAAACCTTACAAATGTGTTGTATGTGGTAGAGTGTTTAGTGACTGCAGATCCTGTAATAGACGCACAAAAACTCATTCTGGTGAGAAACCTTACAAATGTGTTGTATGTGGTAGAGTGTTTAGTGACTGCAGATCCTGTAATAGACACACAAGAACTCATTCTGGTGAAAAACCATACAAATGTGTTGTATGTGGTAGAGTGTTTAGTGACTGCAGATCCTGTAATAGACGCACAAAAACTCATTCTGGTGAGAAACCTTACAAATGTGTTGTATGTGGTAAAGGGTTTAGTGACTGCAGATCCTGTAATAGACGTACAAGAACTCATTCTGGTGAAAAACCTTACAAATGTGTTGTATGTGGTAAAGGGTTTAGTGACAAAAGTACCTTCCCTTGTCCATAGACACATGAGAGTTCATATTAGTGATACTCATGATCATCTTTACAAATGTAATGTTTGTGGGAAAGATTTAAGCCACATTGATGGGTCCACAAAGTGTCCATTCTACAGTTCTATCTATTAATTTGCCAGCAAATGAGGAAGATTTTCATCAGCAACTTTTTGGTGTTTCATTATAATTGTGCAACAATTTAATTTATTTTCAGAGGATTCTTCATTGCGGTACCATGATTTCCCGAGAACTCGCACTGAATATTGAACCGAGAACCGATAGATACAATGTATTACCCAAAAACTATATTTTATTTGGTGATATCTGCCTTTTATATATATAATATAGATATTAAAGTATATAATTTTGAAATATAAGTCATTTTATACGACCATGAAAAATTTTTGGGTTCGTATGATGGCATGAATGGTATGATGTCGTCGTCCGAAGACACATTTGGTTTCGGACAATAACTTTAGTTTAAGTAAATGGACCTCTATGAAATTTTACAAGAAGCTTCAATACCACAAAAGGAAGGTTGGGATTGATTTTGGGGTTACTGTACCAACAGTTTAGGAATTAGGGGCAAAAACAAGCATTTTGTAGTTCGGACAATAACCATGATAACTTGTGTGTAAGTTTATGGATCTCACTGAAATTGTACCACAATGTTCCATATCACAAAGGAAGACTGGGATTCGGGGTAATTGCCCCAAACATGCAGGAATTAGGGAAAAAAGGCGGAAAACAAGCATTTTTCTAGGTTCCAGACAATAACTTGTGTTTAAGTGCAGTCAAGGATATAACTCTATAGGGTTACATGTATTAGAGAAAAATAACACACATTTGTTATTTCGGACTAAAAATTCAAAGAACTGTGACAACATATGTGTGTTACATGTTTCAAAGGGACAATATACGTCATTAGTTTTGCTAAATTGTATACAAGTTCTATTGATATTACTATTGTCTTTATGTATGCTTAACTATAGAAAGATATAGCAATTCATAGTTTGCCAATCATGCATAGTACACTTATGTTAATACAGAAAAAAAATGTCTGTATTAACTGAAGGGTGTTATTACAGCTTCTCTACATCACTCCAAAGCATTTGCTCAGATCATGCTTAATTACAATGTATTTTAATTTATTTGTAAGAAATAATGATCAGAGCATGTAATGACATGAATGAGGTTCTGCGCAAGCTTCCCAGTAATTCCCAAGTGTCTCATATAATAAGTTACATGCCTTTTTAATAACTAACATGACTAAGCCCTATTATAACAGCTAAGTTTATCTCTTAAGAGCCTCGTCTCATTGATTTACCATGGTTAATGAAAAATGTATTAATTTAATTAAAAAAATAGTTATCAAGGCTATGCATTTAGTTTCTGCGCAAAGTTTCAAGAGTTCCCTAGAGCCCACTAAAAATTGAAATATTTATGATTTATTTTACAAATAACAAACATATGTTATTACAGATTTCAGAAAATTTAAGGATTAAAGAGTAGACAACTCATGAAAGTATCTGTAACATGTGTAATAACACAAGCAAGATATTTTCTGTAATAACCCTATATACATGTAGTTATATCCTGACTGAAGTGTATGGATCTCTCTAAAATTGTACTACAAGGTTCCATACTACAAAGGAAGGCTAGGATTGAGTTTTGGGGTAATTGCTCCAAAAGGGGGTTCAAAAGTTTAGGGGGATTTTTTTCCAATTTTATTTTCTTCAAAATTTTCAAATTTCAATTTTTTGAAAAGTTTCAAGAAGAAATCTTCAATTACACAGTATTGCGCAATACATTTTAAAGATCTTTGACCACATTTATATTGTGTCAGAAACCTATATATTTTGTCAAAATTTGATCACAATCAAATTCAGACAGTATCAAGCTTGAATAATCAATATTGTGTCTAAATTTGCCCCAACTGTTCAGGGTTCGACCTCTGCGGTCGTATCAAGCTGTGCTCAGTGAAGCATTTTATTACTCAATAAAAGTACAATTTCTCTTCAGGAATTCGATATGTGTGTCTTGTATAGGCCAAAGACCACAATTAATGATCCCGCTTTTCGTTGTCCACGAATATAGTTCCTTTTAATTAGAGTGTATTTTTTCTTAATTTTTTTTCTTTCTCTTCCTCACTCATTTCTTAGATTTTTTTGGATGGAAATGAAAGAAGAGAGGTGAAATAAACTTCTGGATGTTGTATTTTAACTGATTTTGATATGGAAAGAGTGATTAGGCCAGGTGCAAAAAGGTGATATTTACAGTTTTCGGAACATCTCTTGACTTGTCCATAGGGGTATGGATGTGTATTGGCTAAATTTGTAAGATGCTGGGGAGCGATATTTCTGAATGTTTGATATATGTTTGGACTAGTACTGTACTTTACACACACAAAATATTTGACAAAAGAATCGGTGCATTTTTTAATGAAACAAAACGTTATAAAGAACTAATAGAGAATTTAATTGTGGTCTGTGGCCTATACAAGTTTCTTACATAACAATATGGCCGACGTAATTATTCAAAAGGTAGATAACTGATTCCAAATAAAAGAGTAAACCAGTTCCAAAGGACTAGTTTCTTTACTAATGGAAATTTGAAAAGTAAATACACCATTTAACATGTTTAAACTTAAATTTAAGAAAAAAAATGATTAATACTTTTTATACTTTTATTTAGATAGAGTTATCTACCTTGAGAATATTTACGTCCGCCATATTGTTATCCACGTGGAACTTGCACACAAGACACACAAATAGAATTCCTGAAGTGAAATTGTACTTTTATTGAGTAAAAATTCAAGCATCACCATGGTCATTGATCATACTGATGAGTCTTTTGTAGACGAAACGCGCATTCTAAGTCATATATTAATTATATTTTGCTTTAGGTGTAATACCACTCAAACTTAGTACGTCACATCCCTCGAATTAAGACAGTTGTAGGGAAGTAACCCTGCATTTCATTGCAGAAAAAAAAATCTGAGTCATAAACATATATATCTTGGGAGTTTCACACCATTCAATTTGTCTGCGTCACCAATTGTTAAGTTTCCTGCTTAAGTTAGTTTGATAGGACCTTCTTGTGATAGATCAATGATATTTAATATAAAGTTGATAATGTGTTAAAAATAACTTGATTATCTTTTGATTTATTTACTGGTCACTTCACTCGCAATTGGTGAAATTGGTGAACAGAAATACCGTTTGATTTTGATTTTTTTTTGTATTTGTGATTTACCCGTCAGAATTTAGGCACAATTATTTTACACATGTCCGGCACTAGCGCTAGATCACGTTACTACAAACGTTGTTGTCTGGATTGGTGAAAGAAGGCTTATTAGTCCCCTACCGACGAAGTCGAAGGGGACTTTAGGTTTGCACTCTGTCCGTTTGTCCGTCTGTCCATCCGTCAGTCCGGCAAATCAGTTTTCCATATTTTTTTTCTTCATGCTTGAAGATATTGATTTGATATTCGGTGTATTGTTTTATCATGACAAGTTACAGGTCAAGTTCGATTTTCACGATTTTAGCTTTTCTCCTTGTTCAGTTAAAGCCCTTTCCCTAGAATTAAATTTTTGATGAAATACTTATTAATTACTAGATTTCTGTTCAAAGGGAAATAATTCGTTTTTTAACTTTCCCTAGAATTAAATTTTTGATGAAATACTTTTTAATTACTAGATTTCTGTTCAAAGGGAAATAACTAATTTTTTAAAAGACATTGTATTAAGATAAATGACAATTTGGATTTTTTCCCTTTTCTTTAGTAAATTGTTTGAAGAATTTAATGGTAGGTTTGTTTGTTATTTTATGTAGTTAACACCATGACAAATTATAGATCAAGTTAGAAATTCGTTCCATTACAATGAATTTTTAACCGGTAGGGGACTATGTATTGCCATGCAATACTGACAGAATGCCTGTTTTTTTTTTTTTTTAAATATTTCTTTAAAATCTAGTTTGATGTTTGCCAACAGTTATATTCAAGGCAATGTTCATGCACCGAACGATATCGTCATTAAAATGTTTTTACAGAGCCATTTTACTTGAACTTCTGAAAACTCCTCTTATTTAATTCTGGAACTGAAATACAGCAGTAATGTTTCCTGTGGTGCGTTCAAACTTTTTCAGGTGCACATGCTTGTCTGTACTCGGAGTAAAGTTTGAGATGAAAACATGGCCATATTTGTCAATTTGTTCTTATGAACCCCAAAACGTTGAATTACACTGTTTGCCAGAATCTTTTAAATATTAGTTTCCCCAGTCATTTCACTGGATTTGGGAAACCGTCATTAACAGTCAGAGAAAAACATGACCTTTTGCAATGCCAAAATATAGATATCGCCAGATTGTAGGACCGTGAATGCAAATATGTATTATTAGTTACGCAGTGTGCTAGTGATCTTATACGATATTTACAGGATCAGTAAATTCCAATATGGGATGTTGTTATTTGGACACGTAACGTCCGTCCATCATAATTTTGCTCTCTTGTTACGACGACCGCTGTTAATCGGATGAACCGGGTTCTTGGCATATCGTCCGTCCGTATAGTATTTGCGAAAGCTATTACTATGAAACAAGGTGGATTGTCAGACATATATCTGGTTATTAGTAAAATTTGAAAAGGAATTGACACACATAGATCTAGCTTTGTGACTTTTAACTTGTACCTGTTGGTATACACAGATGTTTACTGACACAGTAAGCTGGTTTGTCTTAACAGTGTAACCAAACACTATTTTTAAAATTTTTGTTTGTAAGGCACATCAAAACTATTTTTTGTATGCGATATGTTAGTATCGAGAAACAAGGCAATTTTTATAATAAGCCTCAAATTAATGCAAAGCAGTTCTGATTGCAAGTAAAAAGCAAAATACAAAAATACCGAACTCCAAGGAAAATTCAAAACGGAAAGTCCCTTATCAAAATGCAAAAACAAAAGCTCAAACACTTCAAACGAATGGGAAACAACTGTCATATTCCTGACTTGGTACAGGCATTTCTTTATGTAGAAAATAATTAGTAGGCAAGACTGGTTTCGAGTTTTATGGGAGTCATAAATTGATTTTTTTATTCTAATGTAAAAATACGAAGATGTGGTATGATTGCCAATGAGACTTCTCTCCCGTAGACTAAATGACGTAGCAATTAACAACAATAGGTCACCGTACGGCCTTCAACAATGAGCAAAACTCATACCCCGCACAGTAAGCTATAAAAGACCCAGACACGACAAATGTAAAACACTACTAAAGAGAAAACTAATAGTTTGATTTATGTACAAAACAAAACGAAAAACAAATATAATATACAGCAGCAAACGACAACCACTGCACTATAGGCTCCTGACTAGGGACAGACACATGCAGAATGTGGCATGGTTTATAAAATTGAGAATGAAAACGGGGAATGTGTCAAAGAGACAACTCGACCAAAGAGCTGAAAACAGCCTAAGGCCACCAATTGGTCTTCAACACAGCGAGAAAATCCCACAACCGGAGGCTGGCTTCAGCTTACCCGTAAACAAAAATGTGAACTAGTTCAGCGAAAATGGACTACACACTAAATTCCGTAACATGTTTGCTGGCGCCAAACCCTTTTCATCACCTGTACATCTTTTAAAAGAACAAAATGTGAAAGCCTGACTATGATTTTGAGATGAAGAACAGCAGTAAAAGCGCTATTCCTTTGCTTTTTGTGTTTTTTTTTGCTGTGCATGTACTGATTTTGTATAGTGCATGGATATCCCATATTCTTTGTTTTTCTATTATAAAAATAGTTGAAAAGGGCTTAACTAATCATATCGATACAACAAAAACACAAAAGATACAATCGGTAGATCTGAGAGTACTCGCAGTTACTGAAAGCTTGTTCAAAAACAACTAATCAAAACATCATGTATCTGAGACTAAAATATCAATCAATACACATCTGACATCCAATAGATTTAGTGTAAAGACGTCATTAACAGTCAGAGAAAAACATGACCTTTTGCAATGCTAAAATATAGATATCGCCAGATTGTAGGACCGTGAATGCAAATATGTATTATTAGTTTCGCAGTGTGCTAGTGATCTTAATATACGATATTTACAGGATCAGTAAATTCTATATGGGACTAGAACGATCGAAGCTCGAGCCACACATGGAATTAATTGATCCCTTATATATCGTATTAAGTCAGTAACACACTGAGTTACGAATTTATCTTACCGATTAACTTGATATGAGGAATTTAGACGTATTTGTAAACTTTTATATCACAATTATTTTAACACAGCATTAAACAGAACATTCAACTATTTACAGTGAGAAAGTCAGCGTCTCTAAGACATATTTTTGTTTCAAAGCATGAAAATACTCAGTTAAGTTAAGCACCGTTTTGGTTGTTTAAAAGGAACGTTACTACTTTACTACTAACCGTGTATTCAAAATAAAACTCGTCCCCTGACACAATATTAATTTAAAATTTACCCGGTTTCCATGTGTTCGCTTTAACCAATGATATGCCTAGAAGTGTATAGGAAGTAATATAAAGAATAATAATAGTATCATATTCATTAGGATATGAAAAGAATTGAGAAACAGTCGCAGCCTATAAAAACTATCTCAAGATTACTTGAATAAGGTATAAATCATATATAAACAGCTGTAACTACAGTCAAATTATGCGTGCTACTTATGAGTACACACAAACGAGGATGAGGAAGTACAACATGTAGGTCAAATTCACGTGTGTAGGCAATTCATTATCATTAAGTCAAGAAACTTGAGAGTTGTAATAAGTCATTAGAAATATATAGACGGGTTTATCTACAACTGACCTAGAAATCATGGGCGCATCCATTAACCTCTCACGTGACCGGTCAGCCATTACAACCGTGAAAAAATTATCGATTTTTGTTTACATTTGTATTTCTTTCATTTTCTTATTTGTTTTACTATGGACAGCGCGGAAAGTTATAAAAAGGGTGGAGGCAATTCTTGTTCAGTTAATAGTTGTACAAATAATCGTAGAAAACTTCAGATGTGGAAAAAATCAATGTGTGAATTACACAACGAGTTGCACAATGACTGTCCTTGTTTGATCCCATACAAGTTTCATTTGCTGCCTTCTGACGAATTAACAAAACTCGAGTGGATCAAAGCTATTAACAGAAAAACTTTACCAAAACATATTTATGTATGTTCCGAACATTTTCTTGATGGTGCGCCGACAAAAAGAAATCCGTTTCAAAATTAAAACTTGGTTATGACAGTAAAGTTACACCCGGCAGGCGCAAGTTGGAACGTCGTGAAACGGCTGTGAAAAAGACCAGACACAAGTTGTTTCCTTTTTCCTTTTCCTTTTCGATATTCAAATTTTGAAAAATTTCTAAGTCCAAACTGATTTTTTTTTCACAAAATTTTTTTCCTCAAATTTTTTTTCTCATAATTTTTTTCTCAAAATTTTTTTTCTGAAATTTTTTCCTCAAAATTTTTTTTCCTCAAATTTTGTTTTCAATTTCCTTATTCGGTTTCTATTTCCTTATTCGATTTTCATTTCCTTATTCGATTTTTCATTTCCTTATTCGGTTTCTATTTCCTTATTCGATTTTCATTTCCTTATTCGGTTTCTATTTCCTTATTCGATTTTCATTTCCTTTTCGGTTTCTATTTCCTTATTCGATTTTCATTTCCTTATTCGGTTTCAATTTCCTTATTCGGTTTCTATTTCCTTATTCAGTTTCTATTTCCTTATTCGGTTTCTATTTCCTTATTCGATTTTCATTTCCTTATTCAGATTCTATTTCCTTATTCGGTTTCTATTTCCTTATTCGATTTTCATTTCCTTATTCGGTTTCTATTTCTTTATTCGATTTTGCATTTCCTTATTCGGTTTCTATTTCCTTATTCGATTTTCATTTCCTTATTCGGTTTCTATTTCCTTATTCGATTTTCATTTCCTTATTCGATTTTATTTCCTTATTCGATTTTCATTTCCTTATTCGGTTTCAATTTCCTTATTCGGTTTCTATTTCCTTATTCAGTTTCTATTTCCTTATTCGGTTTCTATTTCCTTATTCGATTTTCATTTCCTTATTCAGATTCTATTTCCTTATTCGGTTTCTATTTCCTTATTCGTTTTCCATTTCCTTATTCGACTTTCATTTCCTTATTTGCTTTCCATGTCCTTATTCGATGTTTGATTTTGATTTTCTTTTCGACTTTCATTTCCTTATCCAATTTTCGTTTCGTTATTCGACTGTCATTTCCTTATTCGTTTTCTATTCCTTATTAATTAGCACTTCCTTCAATTCTCCATTTCATTTCATTTTCGATTTTGATTAACATTTCCTTATTGAATTTATATTTCCTTATTCAATTTTCATTTCCTTATTCGCTTTCCATTTCCTTATTTCATTTCCATTTCCTTATTCAATTTTAGATTTTCATTTCCTTATTCGATTTTCATTCCCTTATTAAAATGTCATTTCCTTATTCAATTTTAGATTTTCATTTCCTTATTCGATTTTCATTCCCTTATCAAAATGTCATTTCCTTATTCTTTTCTATTTCCGTAAATATAAGTCCCCACAAACAAACCATAAAAGTCATTCGTACATTTATTAATTTGTGGCTGAATTAGTCTAGGTTATACGCCAATAAATTTCTTTTAAAAGGCGTTTAATCAATAAGTTCTTATCAGTCTAAAACCAAAACTACATGTATTATACTTATTTCATTACTTGGAAATATTTACAGTAGGTATTGAATATGTTCCGGACCATATGAGTATTTGGACCATACGCGTATGGTCATGACCATATGGGTATATACTCATATGGTCCGACCGTACGCGTATGGTCGGGGTAATTAACAGGTTTACTTTTAAAACTTAACTCTTCATATAACCCTTCTAGTTGTCACGTCATTAAAAAGACACTACCAAAGGTCATTTTATTATAGATCTATTAGAAATTAATAATAACAAGATTAAAACTAAAAAAATAAGCAGTTTCACACAGATAATTTCATTACTAGTCAAAACTATAGAAAACACATCTTATATTTTATATTTTCATTACCGATATGTTATAACGAGTGAATGGCAAAATGTCGACTTGGGAAGATAACTTCCATAAATATCTTAATGATCTGTTACACAAGAAGTCAACTGTTTTACTATAAACTGACAGACTAAAGTCGACAGGATAAAGAGTCTAATAATTTGCTTACTTTTGAAACTTTATACAATTAGCATTAACAGTGCAATATTTAGAATTTTGTTACTTATACGTGTTTTGTTTTGAAAAAGAATGATGTCACCGGCAAGGACACTAGTTTATTTTTAAAGTTGTCTGGTAATATGATGTTATTCAGTCATGTTACAATATTGGTGTTCTAGAGCTTTTAAAAACACCGTAGACACATCGGAATGACCCAGGACCCAAGATAAGCTATGGTACCATGTGGAAGTCATTGTCGTCCTATGCATACATGCAAGAATACAATTAGCGAAGAAAACTAGCTTTGGCCTCAATATTTAATGTTTATGTAGCCTTTGGATTGTAAATAACAAATTTGCATGTAGCCATCATTGTTTTTTTATAAAGTTTTCTAATGCATATGATTTTGTCTCGCCTTGACGGAGTCAAAAGCGAGACATAGATATGCTGTTTCCGGCGTCAGCGGCGGCGGCGGCGTCAACAATGTATTAGTTTGTGATTAGGTCTAGTTCATGGTGAACCACTAGTGGTAGGTCAATGATATTTGGTATGCAGTTGTATTAGCATTGGCACATCTCATTACCATGGAGATTATTTAGCCCCGCCCCTCAGTCAAGGTCTATTGACTTTGAAACTTTGCTTAGTTTTCATGTATTAGTTTGTGATTAGGTCAGTTTAAGGGGAACTGTGGTAGGTCAATAATAATTGGTATGCAGTTGTATAAGCATTGGCATATCTCATTTCCATGGAGATTATTTGGCCCCGCCCCTCATTCATGGTCTATTGACTTTGAAACTTTTGCTTAGTTTTCATGTATTAGTTTGTGATTAGGTCAGTTTAAGGGAACTGTTAGTGGTAGGTCAATGATAATTGGTATGCAGTTGTATAAGTATTAGCACAACTCATTTCCATGGAGAATATTTGGTCCTTACCCTCAGTCATGGTCTATTGACTTTGAAACTTTTGATTAGTTTACATGTATTAGTTTGTGATTAGGTCAGTTTAAGATGAATCACTAATGTTAAGTCAATGATATTCGGTATGCAAATGTATTGGCATTTGCAAGTTTCATTCCATGGAGATTATATAACCCTACCCTTAATTATGGTTCATTGACTTTGAAACTTTTACATAGTTTACAAGTTAATGTTTGTGTTTAGGTTTGTTTAAAGGGAACGACTTATGAAAAGTCAATGGTATTTGGTTTGCAGTTGTATTAGCATTGGCACATCTCATTTCCATGGAGATTGTTTAGCCCTGTACCTTCAGTCATGGTTCATTGACTTTGAATATTTGCATAACTTACATGTTAAAGTATTGCTATTTTAATTTCAACATTTGCATTATCAAAATAACAAATAGGCTAGACATATCTCTGTTAACAGTTTATTAAAAAATACCTATATGGTCCAAATACTCATATGGTCCGGCCCGTTAATAACCAAACGAGTATATACTCATATGATCCGACCATACGCGTACGGTTGGACCATACGCGTATGGTCGGACCATATGAGTATACGCATATGGTCATGACCATACGCGTATGGTCCAAATACTCATATGGTCCGGAGCAAATACATAAAAGTCAGTGCTGATTTCTTATTTTTTGAAACGAGGACATGAGGCTACAGCAATGTGAATCTATTGCCCGATAAATGCTGCTTGGTCGCTAGAATAGCATAGCAACCCTAGGTTAAAGAGTCATAAGCTCCGTGCTATTTTACACAAGGGTTATCGAGACATCTCTCTGCAAATTTTGACCTTTATGCTGTACAATTGATTGCACGTGCCACGAGGATAATTATATATCTGGCAATGCACAATGCTTGCTGAAGTTTGATGTCTATAAAGTTTCTCTCAGGTTATAGACATACTCATTTTACAAAAAAAAAAAAAAAGGCCTGAATCGCTCACCTGGCAAACAATGCCCTATAAACTAAATAGGAATATATATATTAATTAATGTTTGTTGTAAATTGAGCTAAAAACATATTATGAAGTTTAATCATGGTTATACAACATTCTCATCATCACCTTTCACTAAGGATACCATGTTTACTTTAAAACCAAATATTGTTGAAATCCGAGCAAGTGTAAAATTAGCCCGAAAATGGCCACCCAGAACACATTTTGTCATCACCATCCAACTCAGGATACCATGTTTACTATATGTAAACCAAATATCATTGAAATCCGAGCAAGTGTAAAATTGGCCGGAAAATGGCAGCCATTTTCAAAATGGCCGTCAAAACATATTTTATCATAACCATTCAACTCAGGATACCATGTTTACCTTGAAAGTAACTTTCATCTTCATTTTCTTTCTATAATTCAGGAAAAAATAGCAAAAAACAGCATTTTGACCCCTATGTTCTATTTTTAGTAACGGCGGACATGTTTTTCGACCAATATAAAATCCAAGCATCAACTTTTTGCAGGATACCCTAAGAGACAATCTTACCAAGTTTCATTTGATTATGAATAGTAGTTTCAAAGAAGAAGATTTTTGAAATAATAACATCAAAAATAGCCAAAAATGTCAAAAAAGGGCAATAACTCTAACATCAGTTGACAGATTTTCACGAAAGTCAGCACACAGGTAGCTCTCATCATGCTGAACACTTCCAACCTGCCAGAATTTGCCTAAACCTAATGATTTTTAATATATTTGCGAAAAACTGTTGTTTGACCCCTATGTTCTATTTTTAGTAACGGTGGCCATGTTTTTCGACGGATCAAAAATCGAAGCATAAACTTTGTGCAGGATACCCTAAGAAACAAACATGCTAAGTTTTATCCAAATCCATTTAGTAGTTTCAGAGGAGAAGATGTTTGAAAAATTGTTAACGACGCCAAGTGATGGCAAAAGCTCACATTTCCTTTTAGGAAAGGTGAGCTAAAAATGCATTTGATGTCCGAGTTCTGTATATATAAGAATTGAATGCTGTTTTTTGAAAATGTATAGGGTAATAAATGCATGAACAATCACATTTTCAGCAAGAAGCGCGGAACCGCATTTATTTCTATATTGCAACATACTTTACAAACTTGTACTTTATTACCGATTCTTTCTAATGACAGTTTTAAACAATGAGTTTGACGACTTTTCCATAATCATATTGTATTGTTTATTTGCTATGCTTTGTGTATTCGGCATAAAACCTTTTGGGTTTAGAATCTTCATTGGCTTAAAATTTTGCTTTTTAGTACTAGTAATGTCATTTTGATTTTAGCGTCACTGATGAATATAAATCTGCTGTAGATGAAACGCGCGTCTGGTGTACCCATTATTAGCGAGGTATCAAATTTTACCAAACAATTCAATAAAACAACATCCTTTTGTATGATATCATCAATTTATTTAGTACGAAGAATATAAGTAATAAACTCTAGTCAAGTACATGTATCTATTAAAACACTACTTTAGTATTCATAGTAAGGTTCCAGTCATTAATCATATACAGCAATTCTGCATGTACAAGAGTTTCTTGAACACTGATTTAGTTTTAAAATTGTGCAGTGTTTATCCATACATTATTCAAAAATTATATCGGAAAATATGCAGTTCATTTTATAGGAAAATATACCAAATGTTGTATTTAATTATTAGAAAATTAAGTAAAACAAGAGTTAAAATCTATCAGCACCCGCATTTTCGAACTTGTCCGAGACATTGCTGATTTAAACCTAGTATGTTATAAGTTTCATAAAATTATTGCAAGAATTCTTCCTGTGAGAGCGCTAACAAGGCCATTTACATAACTTTTAAAGGGGCCTAACTCATTTTAAAAAGTCGATCGGCACCAATTAAAAAACTTGTCCGAGATTTTGCTGATATTGACCTATGACACACGTTTCATAAAATCTGGCAATAATTGTACCTGTGAGAACGCTAACGAGGCCATTTTCCATAAAATTAACATTTCAAAGGACATAACTCTTTTTAAAAGTTGATCGGCACCCAATTTAGAATTTGTCAGAAATATTGCTTATATTAACCTATAGTATAAATTTTATGTAATTCTGGTCAGAATTGTACCCGTGAGAGCGCTAACAAGACCGGACGGACGGACGGACGGACGGACACACTGACGCACGGTATGTCTATGCCCCCTTTCTAAAGCGTGGCGCGGGGACAATAATCATTTCAAGGTGCTGCCAGCAAGCAAGGTTACCAGTTATTTTGGTTTTATCTACACACTCAAGTTCGATTGCTGTAAAAGGGTCTTTCTTACCTGTCGACTTTGATTGCATCTGTTACTTTTCCAAGTCGTTTGTAAATCTCTTTAACTGGATGATTAATGTTGACGGCGTCTGGATGACTCTAGTGATACGCTCGAATGGTGTTTTTATTTGGCAATGCCTGCAAATCCTTATAATCAAACAATAAAAAAATATAAAAACAGCACAAAAGCATGCAATGTCAGTACATGAATTAAAAACGGCTAAAATTAAGATGTAATGAATTTACCTTATTCGATTCTTATAAACTATGTGACAGAGCGGAAATAAAACAAATTAGCGAAGGTCTACAATACTAAACTTACACTTCTAGAACCAAATTTGAATTATGAATTAATAAAGGAAACTATTTGTCTACGCGAAAATAAGAAGCAAATTCATATCAGAAGTTAGATCAAATTATATGATATAACTATACATTTGCTTTATGTAAAGGAGATTCCGATTTGACCACTTAACTAAAAAGTTTGTTTATATCAAAATATAATTTCTAACAGAAATGGAAATAACCCCAGAATAAGAGTAAATACGTAACAAAGGTTTAAGGCTAATAATTTATTCTACGCCGGATGGGAGTTTCGTCTAAACAAGACTCATCAGTGACGCTCGAATCAAACTAATTACAAGGCCAAATAAAGTACAAAGTTGAAACAATGTCTCGTTTTGGAAAACCGCAAAATTTTATTACTGCATGTATAAGTGCATTAAAAGAATAGGAGGTGCACAACATAATTAAAATTGAGAATGGAAATGGGAATGTGTCAAAGAGACAACAACCCGACCATAGAACAGACTACAGCAGAAGGTCACCAACAGGTCTTCAATGCAGCGAGAAATTCCGCACCCGGAGGCGTCCTTCAGCTGGCCCTAAACAAATATATATTCTAGTTCAGTGATAATGAACGCCATACTAAACTCCAAATTGTACACAAGAAACTAAAATTAAAAATAATACAAGACTAACAAAGGCTAGAGGTTCCTGACTTGGGACAAGCGCAAAAATGCGGCGGGGTTAAACATGTTTATGAGATCTAGTATAGTAAAGATTCTGAGTAAGTTTCATTACATTACAATAAGTGGTTTAGGAGGAGTTATGGATACAAAACCGGTACCCCCAAAGAAGGCAATGGAAAAGCCCGTGTTTTTTTTTGTTTGTTTTTTTTGTGGGGGGTGGGGTGGGGAACGAAAACATTTTAACCCCGCTGATCTTAAATATAATAGTGTAGCAAATATGATAACGTTTAATATACTAATTGAAAAATTGAGTTCCGATGTACATATTTCATCTGTCAAAGGTTATGAAGTCAAAAGGCATAACTCTTTTAAAAAGTCGATCGGCACCCATTTTAGAACTTGTCCGAGATATTGCTGATTTTGAGCAATAGTATAAGTTTCATAAAATTCTGGCAAGAATTGTTTCCGTGAGAGCGCTAACAAGGCCATTTTCAGTAAAATTAATATTTCAAGGGCATAACTCATTTTAAAACAGTCGATCGGCACCCATGTTCAAACTTGTCCGAGGTATTACTATAATATAAATTTCATAAAATTCTGGCAAGGAGTATACCCGTGATAGCGCTAACAAGACCGGACGAAAGGAAGGACGCCCGATATTTCTTTGTCCCCGCAAAGCGTGCAGCGAGGACAAAAAAGAAACTGTGCACAAAAATACTATGAGCCTCGTGTACATGGACATGTCACGCTGTGTGCATGTAAAGAACCCTCTGCAGATTTAGTTAAGAGTAGGCTCTTTGGGGCGGCTGCAGAGGCAAAATTTGTTATGGATCCTAAATTTATTCTTTGGTCGTGACACCCAAAATTGCAGCCGTATATGCGTTTACATTGGTTAAAGGTGAAAAGGGTTACTTTGAGATCTCACAAAACATGTTAAACCCGCCGCATGTTTGCGCCTGTTTCGGAGTTTAGTGTGACGTCCATTTTCACTGAACTGGTACACATTTTGTTAAGGGCCAGCTGAAATCTGCCTTCGGGTGCGGGATTTTCTCGCTCTGTTGAAGACCTATTGGTGGCCTTGGGCTGTTTTATGCTCTTTGGTCGGGTGGTTGTCTCTTTGACGCATTCCCATTTCCATTCTCAATTTTAAAAGTTATTTAAAATCACTTGAATTTTCCTTCAATGACTTTAAAGACAAAAAAATCAGCACAATTATGATCTGATGTGATAACTCTATTGATATTCAGAGATTGTTTCGTCTTTAAGTTCATCGAAAGATATTAGGTAAAGTACTTCAGAGAACCCCTTTTCTTCAATTTCGTTTCTATTCGTCTAGCAATTTTCACGCTCTTTAATCAATTAATCAAGGTTCAGAAATAATGGTAAATGTCATGAGAAGCCCATTGACACTTTAAAAAAATGTTGGATTACGTCCCTTCTTTAAATTGAATAAGGAAATAGAAACCGAAAACCGAAATAGAAACCGAATAAGGAAATAGAAACTGAATAAGGAAATAGAAATCGAATAAGGAAATGAAAATCGAATAAGGAAATAGAAACCGAATAAGGAAATGAAAATCGAATAAGGAAATAGAAACCGAATAAGGAAATAGAATCTGAATAAGGAAATGAAAATTGAATAAGGAAATAGAAACCGAATAAGGAAATGAAAATCGAATAAGGAAATAGAAACCAAATAAGGAAATGAAAATTGAATAAGGAAATAGAAACCGAATACGGAAATGAAGATCAAATAAGGAAATTGAAACTGAATAAGGAAATAGAAACCGAATAAGGAAATGAAAATCGAATAAGGAAATAGAAACCAAATAAGGAAATAGATACCGAATAAGGAAATGAAAATCGAATAAGGAAATAGAAACCGAATAAGGAAATAGAAACTGAATAAGGAAATGAAAATCGAATAAGGAAATAGAAACCGAATAAGGAAATGAATATCGAATAAGGAAATAGGAACCGAATAAGGAAATGAAAATCGAATAAGGAAATAAAAATCGAATAAGGAAATGAAAATCGAATAAGGAAATAGAAACCGAATAAGGAAATGAAGATCAAATAAGGAAATGAAAATCGAATAAGGAAATAGAAACCGAATAAGGAAATGAAGATCAAATAAGGAAATAGAAACCTAATAAGGAAATAGAAACTGAATAAGGAAATGAAAATCGAATAAGGAAATAGAAACCGAATAAGGAAATGAAAATCGAATAAGGAAATAGAAACCGAATAAGGGAATAGAAACTGAATAAGGAAATGAAAATCGAATAAGGAAATAGAAACCGAATAAGGAAATGAATATCGAATAAGGAAATAGAAACCGAATAAGGAAATGAAAATCGAATAAGGAAATAAAAATCGAATAAGGAAATGAAAATCAAATAAGGAAATAGAAACCGAATAAGGAAACCGAATAAGGAAATGAAAATCGAATAAGGAAATAGAAACCGAATAAGGAAATGCAAAATCGAATAAGGAAATAGAAACCGAATAAGGAAATGAAAAATCGAATAAGGAAATAGAAACCCAATAAGGAAATAGAATCTGAATAAGGAAATGAGAATCGAATAAGGAAATAGAAACCGAATAAGGAAATAGAAACCGAATAAGGAAATAGAAACCGAATAAGGAAATGAAAATCGAATAAGGAAATAGAAACCGAATAAGGAAATGCAAAATCGAATAAGGAAATAGAAACCGAATAAGGAAATGAAAAATCGAATAAGGAAATAGAAACCGAATAAGGAAATAGAATCTGAATAAGGAAATGAAAATCGAATAAGGAAATAGAAACCGAATAAGGAAATAGAAACCGAATAAGGAAATAGAAACCGAATAAGGAAATGAAAATCGAATAAGGAAATAGAAACCGAATAAGGAAATGAAAAATCGAATAAGGAAATAGAAGCCGAATAAGGAAATGAAGATCAAATAAGGAAATGAAAATCGAATAAGGAAATAGAAACCGAATAAGGAAATAGAATCTGAATAAGGAAATGAAAATCGAATAAGGAAATAGAAACCGAATAAGGAAATAGAAACCGAATAAGGAAATGAAAATCGAATAAGGAAATAGAAACCGAATAAGGAAATGAAAAATCGAATAAGGAAATAGAAGCCGAATAAGGAAATGAAGATCAAATAAGGAAATGAAAATCGAATAAGGATTTAGAAACCGAATAAGGAAAGAAAATCGAATAAGGAAATAGAAATCGAATAAGGAAATGAATATCGAATAAGGAAATAGAAACCGAATAAGGAAATGAAAATCGAATAAAGAAATAGAAACCGAATAAGGAAATGAAAAATCGAATAAGGAAATAGAAGCCGAATAAGGAAATGAAGATCAAATAAGGAAATGAAAATCGAATAAGGAAATAGAAACCGAATAAGGAAAGAAAATCGAATAAGGAAATAGAAACCGAATAAGGAAATAGAAACCGAATAAGGAAATGAAGATCAAATAAGGAAATGAAAATCGAATAAGGAAATAGAAACCGAATAAGGAAATAGAAACCGAATAAGGAAATAGAAACTGAATAAGGAAATGAAAATCGAATAAGGAAATAGAAACCGAATAAGGAAATGAAAATCGAATAAGGAAATAGAAACCGAATAAGGGAATAGAAACTGAATAAGGAAATGAAAATCGAATAAGGAAATAGAAACCGAATAAGGAAATGAAAATCGAATAAGGAAATAGAAACCGAATAAGGAATAGAAACTGAATAAGGAAATGAAAATCGAATAAGGAAATAGAAACCGAATAAGGAAATGAATATCGAATAAGGAAGTAGAAACCGAATAAGGAAATGAAACTCGAATAAGGAAATAAAAATCGAATAAGGAAATGCAAAATCTAATAAGGAAATAGAAACCGAATAAGAAAATGAAAAATCGAAGAAGGAAATAGAAACCGAAAAGGAAATAGAATCTGAATAAGGAAATGAAAATCGAATAAGGAAATAGAAACCGAATAAGGAAATGAAAACTGAATAAGGAAATAGAAACTGAATAAGGAAATTGAAACCGAATAAGGAAATGAAAATCGAATAAGGAAATAGAAACCGAATAAGGAAATGAAAATCGAATAAGGAAATAGAAACCGAATAAGGAAATGGAAAAAAAATTTGAGGAAAAAAAATTTTGAGGAAAAAATTTGAGAAAAAAAAATTTTGAGGAAAAATTTTGAGAAAAAAAATTTTGAGGAAAAAAAAAATTTGTGAAAAAAAAAAAAATCAGTTTGGACTTAGAATATTTTTCAAAATTTGAATATCGAAAAAGGAAAAAGGAAAAAGGAAACAACTTGTGTCTGGTGTGAAAAAGCTAAAATTAAATTATGAGAATGATTCTGGTGACGATAATGTATCTGACTCTACTGGTTTTGAAGCTCTAGACATTTCTGTAAATAATGACAATGAAACGTATCCCGAGGCTACATGTAGTTTTAATGTAGCTTATCCTGAAACTGTTACTGAATCTACCCAGTATGATGAGACGGACTTTCTTATTCATGACGACCATCCCTATGCTGAAAAATGGTCAGACATGCAGACAACATCAACGCAGACAAAACTTTTATTAACAGAGGAGAAGGGTGTTCAGAGTAAAATAGAAGGGGGGACAATGTCAGCAAATACGAACATTGTGACTGACAGTGATGCTTTATTATATACTGGTGTAACCAAGGAAGTTTTTTTTTACTTTAGTGGAATTAGTTCGTGCAGACAATCAACTCAATTTTCAATTGGATATTGCAGATCAGCTGTTGCTTGTATTGATGAGGTTAAAACTTTATTTGATATTTGATGATTTAGGACGTCGCTTTGGTATTTCAAAAAGTTTGGCATGTAAATTATTTAATTCTTGGATGCCAGTTCTTGCTGAAAAACTTAAAGGCTTGGTTGTTTGGCTTCCACGAGAAACAATTCGAGCTTGTATTCCTGAATCGTTTCGGGAAAATTATCCTCGTACAACTGTGATAATTGATTGTGCTGAGACATTTATACAGAGACCAACGAATCTTAAGAGTAGGTCAGAGACTTATAGTAACTACAAGTCGCATAATACTGCCAAATATCTTGTTGGCATTGCACCTCATGGACATATAATGTTTATTTCTCGGGCTTTTGGAGGTATGGCAAGTGATAAATTTATAGTAGAAAAAAGTGGCTTTTTACAGTATCTTTTGCCAGGAGACGAGGTGATGGCAAATAGGGGTTTCACAATTGATGATTTACTTTTCCCTCTGAGAGTCAAACTAAATATTCCAGCCTTTACAAAATGCAAACCACAACTTAGTAATGAGGATTTAACAACAACCAGGCGTATAGCAAGAGTAAGAATTCATGTGGAACGTGCGATTCGTAGACTTAAAGTTTTCAAAATTCTAAGCAGTACTGTTCCAGTGTCCTCCTTGAAAAACTTTGATGACATTCTTCTTGTATGTTCAGCCCCTGTGAACTTAAGATCAGACTTAATAAGAGAACCTGATGAATTTGCTGAAGTTTAAGCTCTTTATTCAGATAGTTTGTTTTTTACTTGGTCTCATGTGTACATTTGTAACATGTATTTCATCATATGTACCATATTGTTATCAATCTTAAGACCTTATAATGTATTCAATTGATATTTGCCACTGGACATTAAGAAACAATCAATCACCATCAGGTGTAATACCAGTCAGATACATGTATACATTTATATACAAATGTAGGCATGATATTTACTAAACTAAATAGTGCATGAATGAGTTTCTCTTTCAACATGTTCAATATATATATATATATATATATATATATATAAGTACGTCTGAGCCAGTGACAACTCTACAACAGATTGATCCATCGGATCACCAGCAGTGATGGTGATACATGGCTGTGTACATTATGTATATACAACTCGTCTAAACATCAACCCAACAATGTTAGATCTGTAAATTTGCTTTCGCAAATTTTTGTTCTTCCTCGCCGGGTTCGAACCCATGCTACTGAGATATCGTGACACCAAAGCTTCATTTTATGAAGCCCAGGTGGTCGTGTGGTCTAGCGGGACGGCTACAGTGCAGGCGATTTGGTGTCACGATATCTCAGTAGCATGGGTTCGAATCCCGGCGCGGAAGAACAAAAATTTGCGAAAGCAAATTTACAGATCTAACATTGTTGGGTTGATGTTTAGACGAGTTGTATATATATATATATATATATATAGTTAAAAGGGGAGGCCAAAAGCAGGGTTCATGTATGCCGTCTCTGGATCAATCTTTGTAAACTGTTTTCCACACACATACATTTATGCATGTATCATCACGTGCTTCTTTCACCATTGCTTTAAAGATTTGATGCAAGATTTACCAAATACCTTGGAAACTGTTTCGGGGTGGGGGGTGGGGCTCATTGTTGAAGACTGTTTAACTAGGTGACATATATTTGTTAACCTTAATTGTCCTTTGCTTTTTTTGTTGATACATATTGTAGTTGTCTAATTGGCAATCACACCCGTACATGTACATGCACCACACCTGATTACTTTTTTAAAAATAAAACATAATTTTATTCTTCTATACATTTGTTTGTCACTGTTTAATGATTCAAATGTACATGCACACAACCGGTTCTTATTGACTCCAAATTGTATCCAACATTATTTTGTTTTGTGTTTATATTTGCCATATTTTAAAAAGAAAGTGTCACTACTTAAATTGTACACTTGGATGGAGAGTTGTCTCATTGGCACTCATACCACATCTTCCTATATCTATGTGAAAGGTTTAACTAATTAAGTTAACTTAAATGAAAGAATAGAAATAATTTAATCAGCTTGTGCAATTTTAATTACTTCATAAAATTTCTAAATATTCTACTTAGTACAAGACGATCATTGTCAATCTCATCTACTATTCTGTTCAGCATTTTATTAGAATAAAAAGTCCTCAATCTGCTAACTAGTTGCTGAATATACTCTTGATCAAAGGCTATATCTATAAGAATATTATCATCTGGACTTCTCCAAATAAAAATTTTAGCTTTATGTAAACCAGTACAAAACATTGTTAATTGTATTTGCATAAAGTATGCTCTGCTCCCTTTTTTCTTCAATACATAAATCCCTTCACTATTTTTTTCTACATCATATTTTGTATTGGCAATTAGTTCATCTAAACAATTCCATTTGTTGGCAATAGGAAATGGGCATTTAACTTCGAGTATTGTGTCCCCATAATTATGCCATCCGGACTAGCTGATAGCCAATTTTCTGTAAATGAAACATACATCCCGTGATCAATAACGTTATGGCCCTCTGACTGTAAATATTTTTTCGCAATAGGTTCTTGTTCATTACCATACCGTGTAAACTTATTCCCTGTAAACTTTGGGTACAAATGTTCTCTGATAAAAGCAGAGCAATCTGTGGTTTCCTTTATTGGAACCTTGCTAGCACTGCTAGCTGTAAGGCGTATTTTTCTGGCATCCTTCCACAACACACTGCTAGTACTCTGTCCTTTTGTATTCATATGCAATTCTTGAACCTTAGCAGGAGTCAGTGAAATGTACTTATTCAAGAAGTTGTAACACTTTCCGCACGAGTCTAAGGCTGTATGATCGCCATGATCTTCTTGTATAATATCCTTTGTGAATGGTTTGCAAGTAAAACTTTTGCTTGCCGTCGTTCCTTTGATGCTGTATAAAGGAAGTAAATTTGAATTGTTTACTGCTTCTTTAAACTCTCTATCCAATGTATACATGGGTGTATCCCGACTACCCGGTATGTTGTTATCTTCATCACTGTCCATTATATCTTCCCCTGCTTTTGGTTTTTTGAAACTAATGTTCGACAGGGGCTTTGGTTCCACATTTCTTGTTGTTCCCCGATTCCATTTTGCATTTTCATCTGTACATGCTACACCTGTCAAATTGTTTCTAACTGCATGCTCAATTTTCCACAAAACAGCCCCAACATGACTACAGGTATGCCCTTGACCAGCCATACACGAACACCACCCGTTAACTATTGATCCATCTCCATTACAGTGTACAAATACCTCCTTTGTTCTTGAGACTGTTTGTGATGATGTAACACCTACGTTTCCACTTTGAAAATAATTAAAGCTTTGAAGGCTTTTGAAGTTCTTCATTTGTTGACCGTCAACTGCTTTTGATTCAACAAGAAAGTTGTAAATATCTCCGTACATCATATTTGGCCACACACGCATGTCGTCAATCCATGTTTTGACTTTATCAACACCCGGAGGTTTCCATTCTTTTGCTACTAATGACATTATGTTGATTTTCTTCGTTAAGATCGATAGACAATAAAGGCTTGTTTACAATTTTTTCACGGTTGTAATGGCGGCGCTATTACGACGACACCTAGGAGTCGCGTCACTAACTAAGGGGGATAATTGAAAAAACCTGTCTATAAACAATAAGGTTGAGAAAAATCACTCAGCACACTCGTACATGAAAGAATGTTGAAAACAAAAGCAAAAAGGTGCAAATTAAAAGGGCATTTCACATAAAAAGATGAATGTCACATATTTACTTATGAACATATTTAAAAATAATAATATTTGTATCATATGAAAATAATCTAAATCCAAAGTCAAGATTTGTGTTAACATTTTCATCAACATTTTAGTCATTGCAACAGTTTTAGAAACACATTTTTTCTTATGTTAACTTGTTTTTGGGCCTACTTATTGTCGAATCGGAGCGATCTTCGTAAGTTTTCTTATACCACACGAAATGTTTGGTCAACAAGTCAACTAACTTTCGCTTGGTTGGTTCCCTTTCTTTCCTTTTTTCTTTGGTTTTCATTGATTGCGGATTTTCATTTATGTCATGTTTTTTTTTGTTCTTTACGGTCACCTTTTAGTTACGTCATATATTCTATTTCACGTACTTCTATGATGGCACAAATAATCATTGATATGGTAATATTAATAAATGTCGAAAAACTAAAAAAAATCTACTCCAGGTATAGATTACCTTAGCTGTATTTGGCAAACTCTTTCGTAATTGTTTGTCCTCAATGCTTTTCAACTCGTACTTTATTTGGCCTATTAACTTTTTTATTAGACCGTCACTGATGAGTATTTTGTAGACGAAAAGTTTGTCTAGGTACAAGTTGATATCTTTTATGATGTCTTTTCTTCTATTAAATTGAATGAACACTCTATTTGAAAAATAAACACACTGAGCTCTGTGTTTATAGCAGCACACCAGATTATTTCGTTTTGTTGTGGTTAGTTTAAAAGTAAATCTTTGCTCGTCATGGCCCTAGGAATGACGCAATCTTTTTTCTTATTCGATCTGTACGCATCGCTTTGTTTACATCGGAAAAAGATGCTTTCTTACACATATGTGTTCATGTGTCATCAATTTTCATTGCAATATAAGCATACGTTGCTGTCTCAAGGTATACAACATATTTCTTCTTTAATAAAGACAAAACAGATTAAATTCTACATATGACAATTTGATAAAAAAATCACATGATTTGAACATCTTATTACTTTAAAAATAATTTAAATTCAAGCTGAAAAAAAGTAATTAACATATACGTATTTACACTTTTCTGTATACAACTGAATTTGCTCCGAATGATCTATTCTTCAACATTCACCACCATTTAAAAAAAAATTGTTAGAGAGGATTGTCCATTTAAAACGTTCTTAGTTTCGATTGTCCCGTTGTAGATTCGTGTTACACGTCGCGTTGAATGATAAAATTGAGAATGAATTCAGGGAATGTGCCATAGAGAATGACATTTTTTTTCAAATAAAGAAAATCCATCCGCTATATTTAAAAAGATGCATGATATATGTATCGTGCGCACACAACGTGTTTCTTTCTTGAATCACTATTATCAGGAACAAGTACGCGTGATCAAAGGATCGAAAATCCTTGAATAACTTTCGAAAGCACGCGTCCGAAACATTTAATAGCAATTTTGATGCATATGTTTTTCAAACGTCTGAGATCAAAGATTTTGAGCAAAAACATAGCTTGTCATGAACTACCCGACGTGTAGCAATATTGGAGGAAACACTTCTAGTCCTTGTGACTTGGGGAGCAGGATTTGCTGACCCTTATAGAGGTATTTGAATTCATTCTTAGTTTTGTTTCAATGGGGTCGTTTTAGTCATCATTTAGGGTTACTGTGTAATATATAAGGACTGCATTTTGTGTTTTGGTAATAGTACTTTCTGATCTTATTCGTCACTAATGTTTTGATTTTCTCTCACTTTAAAACAGAACAAAAAACTTTTTCTCATTGGTGTAAATTTTAATTAGCAAAATGTTCCCCTCGAACATCTGTTTTGTTGTGTGTGCCTGTAAGCCAATCAATTATCAGATTAATATTGTTTTTTTTTTTTTTTTTTACAAATTTCATTATTTTTTGTGTAATGTGCGCAGCATGGTACATCAACATTAGATGATGAATTTGTTATTTTGTTGTTGATTGAATTTGTGAAACAAGTTTTACACTTGACTCTTTTCATAATTTGTACGTTTAAGACGTATTATTTTTATTTTATTATTTACGTTAAGCTGATTAAATAAGAATGTGGCAAGCTGGGATTTTAATACTTTGTGTCTTTCATTATGCACATGTAAGTTGTATTTAGTACTAAAATAAGTATAGAAATGAAAGACTTAGTGTCTTACTTGTTTTATTGATTTGAATTAATAAACCGTTATTTATACAGAATAAGTGATTTTCAAATCATTGATTTTAATCTATATAAAACTCCATCTTGTAAAATTATATAGGTTAAATGTACAACACGTTTGCAAAACCCCTCCACATCACCTTGTTTAATTTACATTGTATTGACTAAACGATGTTTATCTTGAATTTATGACAAACTTGCAAATTTGATATTTTTCCTGTCAACTTCTACTCTACGTATTTGTAGCTTAGCTTAATTTCGGTAAACAAAAAGCTAAATACAATTGGACAATTAAACTATGATTCGAAGAAGGACGGAAAATACTAGCGCTAACTCCTCCTTAAAGAAGAATCAAATTATACTGTTATAGGGTTTATTTTCGACTCGTTCAAATTTTGCGATTAAACATGACAAACTGGTTAGCTAGGATTTTTTTTTCTCGTTTTTATTGTCCTTCATGTTAGCCTTCCCTGAGAATTCAATTTACAGGAAAGTTAGTGTCCATTTTTATTGCAAAATCAGTGGAAAAAAGCTTCGCAAAATTCGCATTTTACAACATATAAAGAAAGAAACAAGGAATTGCTATAGGCAAAGGACAGTACATGTCTAGATACCACCGTTCAGGTACAAAAAAAAGAAAACGGATTCAGAAACAACACTTGATATAGGTTTCAGACTTTGTTTTTCTGTTTTGTGTTTTGTATGCTGTTTGTCATTTGATCGTTTTTTGGTTTGTTTTGTTTTATGCCATTGCGTTGTCTGTTTGCTTTTGACTCATGACTTTGAATATCCCTGTGGTTCCTTGTGCCTCTCTTTTTCGAGCAATTTCATAAAATGTAATTTAAATTTAATAACTTGATATAGAAGCTATTCAGTATCCAAATTGACAGAACATCCATTCGTGAGAAAGAATTATTTTTCTTGAATAAGTATTAAAACTGTAACAATTGCAGTTTAAAGTTTTACGATTTCCCCCCTCAATGATCCCAAACTTCGTACTTTATTTGGCCTTTTTACTTTGGTACTTGGAGCGTCACTGAATAATCTTTTGTAGATGAAACGCACGTCTGGCGTACACAATTTGTATATTTGGTATCTATGATGTGTTTATTTAAATATACATTTTTACTATGTTTTGATTCTATTAATGACATATTAAAAATGTAGATTGGAGATACCTTACGCGTCTTATGTTGAAACGTGCTTGACATATTATATTTACCGTTATGATACTGATACCAACTGTGATGTTTTCAATGAGTATAAGATTTATGAATCAAGAGAAACAACGTTGTTAAAGTAAGGGAATGTATGATTGAATGAATCTTCTGGTTTTTTTTTTAATTTTGTTTTAGTTGTTCATTTCGTGCATGTATCTATACAGATATGGAAAAAATGGAGAGAAAAAAAAAAACCGAAGGTGGCTAGAGAAACGAAAACAAATTTTGAAAATGGCGGGTAACATTTTACAATGGCGGAAGATAATTCAACGATGACGGGGATTATTTGACGAGGGCGGAAGATATTTTAACGATGGCGGTGCGTCATCATGAAACAGATCATGTAGTACCCTGGTTCCCTTGAAATTTGCATGTTCCGTTACCTTTTTATGCAGTTTTACATATAAGCTTGCATGAGGTGAATTTCACAATTATATAATGGAATTATATGCGACTGTCATACAAATGAGAGGTTTAACTAGCTATAAAAACAGGTTTTATTCACAAACGACAGTTGTTTTCCGTTCGTCTGATGTGTTTGAGCTTTTTATTTTTTTAAGTTACTTTATGTTTTCAATTTCCTTGGAGTTCGGTATTTTTTGCCATTTTACATTTTCTGTCAAAACCTTCAATTTATCCACCCTTTACACCACCTCAGGGATGGGGTAATCGTAATCTGTAATCGTAATCGATTGTAATTGATTACATTTTTTCAAGTAATCGACAGTAATCTGTAATCGTCAACATTTTCGATTACATGTAATCGTAATTTAATCGATTACAGCAAAAATTATCATGTAATCATCGATTACTTTTCGATTACATTTCGACTACTTTCGTAATATAGTTTGATGGTTTGATAAAATAGAACCTAGTTTAGATGAAAATGTACAACTGCATGTATTCTTCGTTTTATGGTACAGATTAAAGAGAATGTATAAATAGGACTTGAGATTTTTATCAAATTTCTTATTCTGTTTAAAGCTTGCATCAAAGATGCCACATGTTCAATAAGATTTCCTGAAAATTATTCTGTATTTCCAGTTTTTTGAACAAATGAATTACAATTCTTGAAAAAACTTAAAGATCTTAAATATATATATATGTGTACAAAATTTATATATAAATTGAAAATTTGCTAAAGCCGAGTAAGGCCACATCAATTTGATTTGTAGTTCTTCGGACAAAAGCTCCAAAAAATATGGGGCGAGCGAGCGAAATTTTTTTGATTGTATTTATTTCTTGAAAATGAGTTTTTGTGAGGCGAGTGCTCTACAAGTGAAGCGAGCGGTATAATTTTTTTTTTTAATTTTGCGTTTCAGAATTTATGTACATGTTAAAACTGGGTTCCTTCATGGAAAAACAAGGAGAAACAGATGCTCTAATGCATATAATTTGATGTATTGGTGCCTGTACCATACCCGACTTTCTAGTCACGCTGTGGTTCAGTTGATTATTTTCGTCAAATAAGTTTTGTCTGCGTGAATTTTCATTTAAATCCATACATGTGTATATATTAAGAAAGCATTGCAGATGCAGTTTAACAAGAGGAATTATGTAAGTAGGATAAATGACATATGTTGAATAAATCAAAATATGTGTATATATCCCCAAAAATGCCCATGCACAATATTTTTTGATTTTTTCATTATATGGTAATGATTGTTTATTGACTGCTTGACATCCAGTTGGAACTATTTATCCATATTTAGGATCAACATAATGAGTGATGTGAATATTTCAACAACATCATGAGCAAGATGAGTAAGATAGTTATATTGATATGCATGTAGATCTCAATGTATTAAAATATCCCTTTAAAATACCCGTCACCACATTCACATGGATTATTCTGACTTAGCAAAATATACTCTTTCCTTTTGCTCCTAAAAGCTGCAATGCATTTAAAACTCTTTAACTTGACTAGAAGTGGTTGATAACACATCACAAATTATTATGAGCATGCGAATCCCAATACCACCATGTTGGAACTCTTAAATTTACCCTTACGAAAGAGATCTGCTTGCATGCCAAAAGACTAACAAGGCAATATGGGGTTTCATCAAAATAAGATAATTTTGTGATATTTTTAAAAGTTCATGGGAATTTGATATTAATTTCATTAAAGATAGATATATGTATATATCTGTTCAAACGATGATCGGAGATGATGATGGTTCTAACAAATATCAGGGGCGTTTCTAGGATATTTGAAAGAGGGGGCGTAGAATGAAATTTTTTGCACCTTTTTTTTGCTAAAAACATAAAATAATTGTGAAATATGATAAATTGCCATATTCAATACAATATTAGCAGATTACGATAGTTTTTTTTTTAAAGGGCCTCCTAGAACTGGTCTTCAATAATAAAACGAGATGCATTTCGGATAACTGTGAGTTCAATAACTACTTGTCCATGGCAATGAGCTGACACAACTACATGTTGGCATTCCGATTTTGACCTTTATTTACAAATCGATTTATCACACTATGTGAAAAAAAAATTTCAAGGAGAAACTAATTTTGGAGCGGCATGCGGCCCAAAAATTTGCGGAAGCGGTAATTATTTTTTTTATTGAAAAGTCAATTTCTCCAAAACAGGAGCGGGAAAATCCGAAGAACTATTAATCAAATTGGTGTGGCCTAATGTCTACGTATACATTGAAGGAAACAGCTGGATTGTGTAAAAATATCTTAAAGCATAAATATCAATAAGAGATTGAGTGTTATCTTTGAATAGGTCAGCCTTTGGTTCATGATATAATGTTATGATATAAGAATTAAGAAAGATTTCAAAGACATCTTGACAATGAACAATGCATTTATATTCTAGTTCAGTAAAAGAGACACATGTACTTGTATCACATTTTGACAATAAAAATATATAGTGTTTTTGAATTTGAATTCTCAATTGCCTTTTTGGTTTTCCTGATCAGATGATCAAAGACATTTAATGAGTGACATGCAGACTTTGTTTTGCTTTCAATTATGTCTAATTAAGTATCAGATTTACATTATATGGCCCTAGGCTATAAATATTACTCCATTGACAGCTTTATAATCTATAATTAAGAAGATTATCCAAACAAAAATATAAATCCATGCATTTAATTAATTTCAAGTATTCATGTATCAAATTATCTCGACAAATTACATGTATTACACTTTTATTTTAAAGTTTCAGAAAAAAAAATTAAACATTTTTATAGTACTGAAAATTATAAATTATCATCTAAAAATTCAAATTTATAATCTGCCAATAGAGAGTTAAACGAACAACTAGATCAGAGTCAGTTAGACAGTATGTCATAAAATATGTGCAAAATATGAAGCAAATGACCCATAATAAAGAGATATGTGACTGGTGCATTGGTGGAAGTCAATGCAGAAAACTTTATCACCACTCTCTCCTGTTGACCCTTATTTCAAGAACTTGTAATTTATCTGGTTTATGGGTTTAGACAACAACTGTTTAAAACAGGACATTTAGAAGCAGTGTTTGTGTAAAGTTTTTAATTTCCACTCATAGACCAGTATAATTGTGGTTAGCTTTCATAAGTTATTTAAAAAAAAAAAAATTCAGCATGTAATTGACAGTAATCGAAAAGTAATGTAATTACTTTTGATAAAGTAATCGATTGTATTACACACAAAAATCAGTGTAATCGATTTTTAATCGATTACACAAAAATCCTTCATGTAATCGATTATTAATCGATTACAATTGACAGTAATCGTGCCCATCCCTGCACCACCTTACCATATAACAAAATAAAAACCGGTCTTAAGGTAAAACAATCTCAAAGCTTTCCTCTATACAAATGGTACTATACGCTACATGTTTTTGTTTTAGGATATAAATCTACACATTTTGTTAAAAAATGCACCTGATAATAAGAACAAGCAATCAGAATGCTCACAGCTTATTCAGTGTTATTTGTTGAATTTGGAGGAAGACTTTTCCTACAGTTTGTTGGCATTCTTATGGATACTTACGGTGCTCCTCTTCAGGTCGAGCTTTTCGTATATGATTCGGAGTTCCTTCAGACACTCATTAAAACAAGAAGATCAAATAAGCTAGATTATTATGTGACCTACCGAATAAGAATTATTACCGGGTTTGTACTTATGAATGTTGCTCAACAATACATAAAAGTCTGTATCGATGAAAATATCATGATTATATGCCAATACTTATGCAATTCAAAGAGGATTGGATGGAACAAATCAATGAAACACATTTGATTGATATATGAAATATGTGGAATTTAAGGAAGTTTTACCCTATTTTTACATGTTTACCTATTATGTCTGTTTGTTTTGTTCACACATCGTTGTCAATATAATGGAATTTTATGCGACTGTCATACAAGTGAGAAGTTTATCTAGCTATAAAACTAGGTTTAATCCACAATTTTCTACATAAGAAAATGCCTGTACCAAGTCAGGAATATGACAGTTGTTATCCATTCGTTTGATGTGTTTGAGCTTTTGATTTTGCGTTTTGATTACAGACTTTCCGTTTTAAATTTTCCTCGGAGTTCGGTATTTTTGTTAGTTTACTTTTTTAAAACATATAACAAAAGCATTGCACCAACGCCAACGGCTTTTAGCTTATGAATGAAGCAAGAAGGTTCCATGTCGCAGATCACCATGGATATATCCGATATATTAGTCATATCAACAATCCCGCCTTTTTCCACGTTTTTCTAACGAAGTAGAAATCCGGTCTTCTGTAACAGATTATGAAAACAAAATTTTAATCACCTTCCTTCCGGGTTTTTTATATACTAGTATCACATTATGCCTTTTTAGCTCACCTGGCCAAAAAGGGCCAAGTGCGCTTTTCTCATCACTAAGCGTCCGGCATCCGTCGTCGTCGTTCGTTAACTGTTTCAAAAATCTTCTCCTCAGAAACTACTGTGCCAAATAAAACCAAACTTGGACTAAATCATCCTTAGGTTCTCTAATTCAAAAAAACAACAAGAATCTGATGACCCCGCCCATCAACCAAGACGACCGCCATGGCTAAAAATAGAACATGGGGTTAAATGCAGTTTTTGGCTTATATATCTATGGGGAAACTAAAGCATTAAGTGAAAATCTGACATTGGGTAAAAGTGTTCGCCAGGTCAAGATCTATCTGCCCTGAAATTTTCAGAAACATCAGACAACCCGTTGTTGGGTTGTTGCCTATGAATCGGTAATTTTAAGGAAATTTTTTTTGCAGTTTTTGGTTATCATCTTGAGTACTATAATAGATAGAGATAAACTGTAAACAGCAAAATTGTTCAGCAAAGTAAGATCTACAAACAAGTCACCATCACCAAAAACAGAATTTTGTCATGTCTTTCATGCTGTAGAGTGTCCTTTGTTTAATATACACTGCAGCCCATAGACCTAGGTGAGCGACACGGGCTCTTTAGAGCCTTTAGTTTATTCTAGTATACACCATTTCACTTGTTAGATATGAATAAAAGGAATTTTCACTTTGTCAAATTCAAATTCTTTATTACCTTGAACTTTACAGTTCATCGGTATCAATACAAAATTTCAAAGTAAACAAGTAAACAGACAGAGAATGTTCATGTTATGATATTGTCTCTTATTTTAAATGCAGTAAAAATGTATTTTCCTAAATTGGTTAACTGTTTGATGTTCTTTAAACTTAAAAGTTCAATAAATTTACACACACTTGGTCTAGACCAGTAATATTTCTTAATAAATTTTACTCTAAGTTTCTTATATTTCGGACACACTAAGATGAAATGGAATTCGTCTTCAATACACTGTCGTACCTGTTGTGGACCTCCTCCATGTTGTAATACGTGTGGTTGTAAGTAGAGATTTACTCAGATTTATATATTGCACACATTTTGTATGCAGGTATGATTTCTTCAGCGAAATCACGTTTAAATACTACATTTTGTTACAGGACAGGTTAACAATCATCGAACATACAAGTTTTATTTTAATTGGAAAGGTGCCATTTACTTAACTATCGAAATTATCTCTGAAAAATTTCTTAGGTAATATGACCTAATGTAAACAAAAATATGAACATACATACACACGTGAAATCGTTTAATGACGATATTTTAAAGATCCGAAACAATTACGAATTTTCAGTATTCAGTTAGAAAGTCAATTTATTAAACTAAAAGACCTACATATTTAAAAGTAGTCCACAAATATTTCACGCTAAAATTTCAGTTTCATGATAGTGAAATAGGAATAGGTTGGAGTCTCATATAGACGAAACGCGCGTCTGGCGTATCAACTTATAAGCCTGGTACCTTTGATAACTATTTACACACTGGGTCGATGCCACTGCTGGTGGACGTTTCGTCCCCGAGGGTATCACCAGCCCCAGTAGTCAGCACTTCGGTGTTGACATGAATATCAACTACATTTTTGCATGAGTTCGAATCATCATAGGTAATTATGCATTGATCAAACGGGAATTTTACCGGGACCGAGAAATTTCTTCGACTCATCCGAGTTTTCGACCCAACCGAGTTCGACACAACGAGGTTCGACTGTATATGGTCATTTTTTCATAAATTAAATTGTTTGCAAAAGTATGAATTATTCGAAATACTAAATATTTTCTTATCCCAGGCAAAGATTACCTTAGCCGTATATGGCACAACTTTTTGGAATTTTGGGTCCTCAATGCTCTTCAACATTATACTTGTTTGGCTTTCTAACTCTTTTGATCTGAGCGTCACTAATGAGTCTTATGTAGACGAAACGCGCGTTTGGCGTATCAAATTATAAGCCTGGTACCTTTGATAACTATTGGTCCCTTTTTAAGATTACTTTAAAAGGTGAGCAAATATTAAATGTATTGGCTATGTACGTTGGAAAGATACCACAAAATTAGTTTTTGAAATTAAATGTGCTAGTGTCGTAAGTATAAAGAATTAAATTTACGTGTGTGTATTTAAACATAAGTTCATTTATTAAAAAGATGGTCCCGATAACGCTTGAAATATACCACACACAACAAAATAGAAAAGAAATGATAATGGCACTATTAGCACTTTTCAATGTTGTTGTTGATAATAAAATTAAATTCGATATTGTTATGATATATCTGTCCTTAATACATATACTTGTGAACTGTCTTGTCTAGTCCTTATTATATGTGGCACTGTTGCACTGAGGTGATAAAATGTAAAATAATAGAATATCAAACTCCATGGAAAATTTGAAAGGGAAAATACCTTAACAAATGGCATAATCAAAAGCTCATACACATCAAACGAATGGAAAAAATCTGCCGTATTCCTAACTTGGTACAGGTATTTCCTTATGTAGAAAATGACGAATTAATCCTGGTTTTATAGCTAAACCCCTCACTTGTATGACACTCGCATAAAATTCTATTATAATGACATAATGTGTGAGCAAAACAAACAGACGTAATAGGCAAACATGTCATAAATTGGGGTACAGCAGTCAACATTTTGTTTTAATCTTAATCACTTTAAATATTAACAACTTTGTCAACAAAGAAAAACAAAACGACATGTAGACACTATAGACAAAGCACAGAGGCAAAAATGAAAAACAATCATACAAAAAAGATATCAACACAATAGCACAATTGCGGTATGTATATATACCGTTGCGCCAAAAGATACTTCCAAAAATGCACTAAATAGTAAAGTTAAAACTATAGATAAAAACAAATGAAGAGACCACTATAACACGTAATTAAGATGATTAACAACATCAGTACGTAGAATTTATGCTTCAAGACCATCATGTATTATTTGTAAAGTTTATGTATAATACTTATCAACAAGGTCTTGGTACGTGTGAAACGTTTTATGACTAACCCTGGTACATTAACTTTATTCTGAAACACTGGTTAGGTTGTATAAATTCTGAGTAAAGTTGCAATTTATTGAATACCGAATAAGTTGGAAAACGATTATCCCATATATAGGTGACGTTGGTATATTGCTGTAAAGGTGGGAGAAATTAACTATTTCTATATTAAAAAGTCGTCTCGTGTGTCAGACATTCTGGTACTAAGATGACCGCTTATGTTAAATTCGAGATAAAAATCTAAAATGAGACAGAGGAAGCAGTGTCTGATGTTTCTTTTATTTCTATTTCTGGAGGATATATTAATGGAACCCAATTAGAAAAGTTTAAATTGTTAAGGGAAAGAACATCATCGAGATATCTAAATGTGAAATTAAATGATCTGGCTTTTTTTGCTCTCCTTGTTAATGACAAGCTTCTGACGGAAATAAGACTTATATTAAAATAAGAAAAGGTTGGCAAGGAGAGGCTCACAGATAAGTGGAAGCAGGAAATGCTTTGTGAAGACAAATAGAATTTTGGAAGTAAGGGTTGGCCGTAAAAGTCCATTATTAATTCATGCTGATATATAATTATGTATTTTAAATAGAATCTTTGCCGACCCGGAAATTTGGAAAGAGATTTATGAGGTCTAGAATATTTCCTGAAAATTCCGATACTTCTGTACTCATTGTGATTTGAGCATTAGCCAGGTAACACATGTTGCCCTTCTTTTCTCAGTGGGTTGATTTGAGCATTACAAATTGAAACAAATTGAATATTTGAATATTAAAATATGTTTTGTTGCTTGAAATGTGTAAAAGTAAAAATAGTTAAAGTACCAATCAGTATCAATTACTCAACACTACAGCAAATTTCCTGATTTTTTTTTTTTTCATTTTTTGAAAAAAAGGTGCATTTTCATATAAATTTTCTGTAAATTCCTAATGTCCAATCACAAATAATTGATTACAAACAAAAATAATTTATCGTTGTATTATAAAAAGATTCAAACTTCAGCTTTACTTCGAGAGTAAATTTTATATATTTCAGATAATACTGTTATTTAACAATGTTTGGATGTACGAAAATAAATCAACATAAGTAAGAGAAATAAAAACCTGTAAAAATATATGTCAATAAAATACATAAAACCCTGATACTTTTATGTAAATAAGATTTAACTAGAAATTTACCCGGTTTTCAAAAGTTCTCTAAATTCATCGTTCACATTTGAAATAAATGTTTTGAAAATGTTAAACCCTGAAATTTACGATCATTTTAATTCTGTTAAGGCATCATTGTATGCAGTGACGAAACAAAACGATTTCTACCCCCATGCAAAATATCAATGCAATTGATCGTTAATTGACATCGGGTGGGTAACATTCAGAATGAAAGGGTGTGTGGTCAAATTTTGTATTAGTTAAAATTGAGAATGGAAATGGGGAATACGTCAAAGAGACAACAACCCGACCAAAGAGCAGACAACAGCCGAAGACCACCAATGGGTCTTCAACGCAGCGATAAAATCCCGCACCCGGAGGTGGTCCTCAGCTGGCGCCCAAATAAAATTGTGTACTGGTTCAGTGAAAATGGACGTCACACTCAACTCCAAAACAATATAAAGGGACTCAAATTAAAAAAAAAACATTCAAGACTAACATAGGCCAGAGGCTCCTGTCTTGGGACAGGGGCAAAAATGCGGCGGGGTTAAACATGTTTTGTGATACCTCAACCCTCCCCCTATACCTCTAGCCAATGTAGAATAAAGAAACACATAGCAATACGCACAGTAAAACTCAGCAAAATAGCCTCCTTGGCGCTATTTAACGGCTCTGGCAAAATAGCGATCTATATAGAGTTTTGATATTTTGCCAGTCTAAATTAAGATTTCCAGTATATAAATTAAGAAAAGAAAAAAATATAGAAAAATACACTTTAATAATAATATCTCTAAACAAATATGTCTTCTTCAAAACATTTATACAAAACGTACATATCAAAACTTAATAAGAAGTCTCTGAAAAGAATGTATTTTTTAAAACACTTTTACAAAGCATAAATATTAAAATTGATATTTAAAAAAATATATTTAATACACATTAAGCAAAGCATGCAAACCCATGTAAAAAAATCAACATTCTAATTAAAAGTTTAAATAAAAATATCCTATTAGTTTTGAAATAAAAAGTAACATTCAACCATCTCAAAATATTTTACAAGTGTTACGAAACCAGTGCCTTGCTTTTGGTGCATTCTTTAGTCTTGCACAAGAAAGATGCTGCCGCTGCAGACATGAACTGCACATAACACTTGTTTCTTTTGCGTCTGCATCACTTTTGCAAAAATTGCAGATATATAAATTTAATTCAACTTTCATACAATAAATGCTGTCGATAGATTTCCATGAATCTTCTGTTCAATATTTCTTTATTAATCTTATATTAACTAGTTTGTCTAGACATGAACTTGAAACCATTTCAGGGCGAGTTTCTACGTGTTCATCATCTATCACCAGATCGTCATCAACAGCTGACTTTGCTATTTCTTTTCCCACAAACCATTCTAATATAATCACGTCAGTCTCTTTAGACGCTTTTTGAAAAATGCTCCAAAATATCCGATTTGTGTATAAATAATTTCAATAAAATTTTTATTTCATATAGTCTGATTAAAAATCTGAAATTAGACCGGCAAAATAGCAAAACTCTACATAGATCGCTATTTAGCCGGAGCCGGCAAAATAGCACCAAAGAGGCTAATTTGCCGGAGCCGGTAAAATAGCCCCTAAGAGGCTATTTTGCCGGAGCCGGCAAAATAGCCACTGCCTTATTCAAATGCAATCAAGTATTGTTTTGTCTACATATGGTCAATAATTTCTTCATTTTTATTTTAAAAATATATTTGTTCAAAAAATTTATCACATATAAAGCAACAGAATAAGGTAGGGAAACGAGGTACTGGTTTGTCTTGGTCCCGAAATGTCTCCTATGGTGCCGAACAGAACTGTCTTTTAAACATGGAGCCAATTCGTTTCCGTGCCGGTGCCGAACTGTCTTGTTACCAAAAGCACTTCACTGATTCCGACTGGTTTCCGAGAATAGTATGCGTTTTATCTGTTATAAAGAATCTGACAAAGATTCAGTTTTGAATTATCGATCGCAAGTAAACATGTCAAATTAATATTTGTTTTTATCTTGTTTTTTGTTTATTACTTTGATCATCAAAGTTGGATTGAATTTATTTTCTACAGAATGATTTAACTTGTCCCGACGGACAAGCTGGATATGGCTGTTACTTGTCCGACCTTTTTTTGCTCTGGTACCGGACAATCGGACAAGCGGTACTGTCGAGCCCTGCGGCGTATGCAGACTTTGGCAAAACCACGAAATTACATATCCACGAATAGGCAAGTTTTCCCTAAACCACGAAAATAAATGAATCCACAGTATATAAGGAAATATGAATCGACTATATTAAAACAAAAAAAAATCTCAATCTGATTATAGCCAGGATATAATTCAGTTGTTTCTTGTTTTGGTATACATATTTCTAAAGCAATCAAAACGCAATGAGTTGAAAAAATTTGGAGATACTCATTGCTACTTTTCCTCAATGACTGCCTACAGGGAAGACAACACGCTCTGTTTCTCGTAAAAGTATAATGGTATCGAATTTTACTCCACTAAATACGCATTTAGACAATTAATGTATCTTCAAATAAGTTGGTGTTCATCATACTTTTAAATTCAAAACCTAATGGAAACGTTGAAAAGCATATATTACAAAACCAAGATCAAAAGTGTATAAAAACTGGACAAGTATTCGAAACAGAATTTTGTATATTGAAGATAAGTTCCGTAGTTTGAAAACTTAATTGTCTATGAAAACAAAAACAGTTATTAATCGTTTAATCTTATCATTTGTATACTGTTATGTTGCATTTAACTCATTTATAAAATAGCCATCTGTTCTTGTAGACATTTTGTTACAGTACAACAATTCAAAACATCATTCTATTTTATATTTTATATTTGGCAACCAACCATTCACCTTTCTCCAAGTAAATTGTTAAGGCTTTTCTACCTCAGGAATAGATTCCCTTAGCTGTATTTGGCAAAACTTTTTAGGAATTTTTGGTACTCAATGCTCTTCAACTTCGTACTTTATTATTTTTTATTCGAGCGTCACTGATGAGTCTTTTGTAGACGAAACGCGCGTCTGGCGCAAATACAAAATTTCAATCCTGGTATCTATGATGAGTTTATAGATACCATTTCTAAGTTTTTCTCTCTTTCAACCATGTTTTTTATTTATTATTCAAACCAAGTGTGCAAATATTTTCAAAAACTTCAGAAATATAATCTTGCGTAGCTTTTTATACTTAATTAAGAAAAGTCGTAAATTTCATATCTTATGAACTATTTCACGCTTCTTCTGGCGTTTTATAGCATCAAACATCTTCACAGGTAATTTTTACATTATTTTACAAAAATGACCAGATGTATCAAATAATGCGTTTTGACGACGGAAATGACAATTATCAGAATTTGTGTTTGCTCAGTTTTGTAACCTTGATTACTGTTTGCTTTGTTTGTTATATACTATTGTCTGTCATGTGGGCTCTTTAGTTTTTTGGCATGGCGGTGTCAGAGTTTTTTCGACTTATGAATTTGAATGTCATTTAGTATTGTAAAGAGTTCGCAAACCGGTGATAACCTTTTTTCTCAATTAAATCAATCAAAAGACCAGACAGACACAAACAGGAACCAATAACTGACCAAAATAATTTAATAGAAAATCTAGACTCTCAGAATAATTACTACTGCATTAAACGTAAACCTTCAACACTCAAACAGCCTGATATTGTGCCTTTGTTGACGCAAATCGCTGAGTATTGATACAGCCGCTCCCCTGAAGGTAGTGGCTAATTCCATAGCTTTGTCCTCCTGTGTCCATTGATTTCGTTTACCCTATAGTTCAAACTGACCTAGGTAATCCTGCCACCTTGATGTCCCATCATAAACGGGAGACTTTTTATATGTGTTTTTGTTTGTAGCAGGCACGTCAGTTCTCCGATTTACAGCAACAGTATTAGTACTTGGGATAGTGGTTATAATTTCTTTAAAATGAACAGGAGATGCTCAGTTCGGCATATGCATTTCACAACCACCAGCTGACGAACTATTGTACCTGCCTTTTTGCCTCGCCGGCTCCTGCAGCAGGACGGATGTGGTCCCAACATTATAGTGTATAGACCCAAGTACTCTTCCCGGTGATTGGAACCCCTCTGTGGACCACTCATCAGCATTAGCACAACCCTGACCTAAGGTGGGACCCCTTTAGATCAGTACTATTTTGTCGTTACAGTCCCTCATTGCCCGAGGTGGTACACTATCCCTAGAGTCCGACCCATCTAATGCTACACTTAACTCCTCGCTCAGCTGTTCAAATTGCTACTGTAATTCTGCATACTTTTCCCTTAAGTTATCACCCCCAATCATCTTATGTGCCTTCCCTCTCCTCTCAGGAGATTAAGGTGTAGTTTTTAAATTTGATAACGGAATCCTCATTTGAACTTTTCCGCTTGCTTTGCCTGCTACTTTTTTTAAGGGGATGAGTTCCAGGTCGTCCCTACCCCCGGTATAAATTTGAAAGTTCTGTCTGTCATCTCCTTTCAGAAATGATTCCACTCTCTCTCACCAATGCGAATCACAGAATGAAAATTGATCAATATATTTATACAGGATCTTTATATTCCACTTTGAAACTGTAGAATATTGTCGACGACGCCAAATGTAATGTGTTTGCAAGCCTGTGAGAACCTTTCTTCACAACAAAAGTCCAGACAGACACGAACGGGAACCAATAGCTGACAAAAATAATTTTAGTAGAAAATCTTAACTCTCAGAATAATTACTACTGCATTAAACGTAAACATTCAACACTAAATAGCTTACTAAAGGAGCAGAGCTTTTTCTATAAAAATGGGAATCATAGATACAAATGTCTTGTTTTTGGGTTATAATAATTCTTATTTTGTGAAAAACCACACTGAAACTACCAGAAAATATACCGAAGATGATATTATCAACATGCTGTACTTTTTGATCGACAATATATTTGTTGAGTTTGGAGGATTGTTATTTCAACAGACAGTCTGTATTCCAATGGGTACGAATTGTGCATTCCTACTGGCCGATTTGTTTTTGTACTCGTATGAAGCAGAATTCAAAACCTTCTAAAAGACAAACAGAAAAAGCACCTTGCGAAATTCTTTAATTTTACTTTCAGATATATTGATGATGTCCTATCACTGAATAGCCCATATTTCAGCCAATACTTACATTTCATATATCCCTTGAAATTAAGGATACTACTGATACTAGAAGGACTGCTTCATACCTAGATCTTTTCCTCGATATTGACACAGATGGACGACATCACACTAAAATCTATGACAAACGGGACGATTTCAACTTCCCAATTATCAATTTCCCATTTCTAAGCAGTAAAATACCCTCTGCCCAATCGTATGGTGTTTACATATCTCAGTTGATATGTTATGCTCGTGCATGTTCACACTATACGGACTTCATATACAGGAGTGTACTCCTTACGCAGAAACTGCTCCAACAAAGTTATGAGGAGGAAAGATTAAAAATGACACTCCGTAAATTGTATGGACACCATCACACGAATTGGTTGATCCATACGATGGGTCTTTGTCTAAACTAACTACGGACAATTTTTACAACGTCTTTGATTGTGGTTTATCATTTACGTCGTCTGGTCTTTTAAGTAACTAACATGACCTATTCCCGAATATGACTGTTTTGCTGAGTGTGAATTCCCATTGATATAAGACGTGTCACGGTATTTGTTTATACAACATTCATGTATTTAGTTATGATGATGTATTTGTAATTCTGATCGGATATTGTTAAATGTCTTATCGTTTGTAGTTGTAGTTGTAATTCTAATTTTTTTTTTTTATTCGTCTGTAAAAGTATAGATAATTAATCACCCAGTTCATTTATAAGATTCTAGTTTAAAGCAACTAAACGTACACGATTTATTTGTTTTACAGTTTGATTAATAAGAAATACCGACATAGCTAGATAATTCAATTAATTATCTAATTACTAACACAATTCTATATTAATAGTCTTGTATTGTTATACAATACGTCTAATACCATAATTACAAACCTGATCTTGAACTATATCAAATTTTTTAAGAAATTTACCTGTGACGTCAGTTTTGTGGCGTCGATCCAGTCGTGTGACAGACAGTGCGTGGTTCTGTTGTGCTGTTTTTATGTGCTGTCCAAGGTTGTTTTACGTGTTCGTTTTTATTATGTGGTTAGTCAGCACTTCGGTGTTGACATGAATATCAATTATATGGTCATTTCTATAAATTTACTGTTTGCAAAAGTATGAATTATTCTAAATACTAAGGATTTTCTTATCCCAGGCATAGATAACCTTAGCCGTATTTGGCACAACTTTTTGGAATTTTGGATCATCAATGCTCTTCAACTTTGTACTTGTTTGGCTTTCTTACTATTTGATCTGAGCGTCACTGATGAGTCTTATGTAGACGAAACGCGCGTCTGGCGTATCAAAATATAAGCCTGGTACCTTTGATAACTATTAGCATGTCGAAATGTACTATTGTATTGTTTATCTGTGTATTTCTCTGTCCTGAATGTTCTTGCATTTATTTGTACTGTAGTCTTGTCATGTAATTTTGTCATTTTAGTGTTATATTTAACATTGCCATAAAAGCGAGAGGTTTGGCTAGCCACAAAACCAGGTTCAACCCAACATTTTTTCTTAAAATGTCCTGTACCAAGTCAGGAAAATGGCAGTTGTTATCTTATAGTTCGTTTCTGTGCGAGTTGCATTGTCTTTTGTTTTTTGTTGCACTTCAGTGTTTCTGTTGTTTCGTTGTTTTCCTCTTATTGTTGATGTGTTTCCCTCGGTTTTAGTTTGTAATCCGGATTTGTTTTCTCTCAATCGATTTATGACTTTCGAACAGCGGTAAACTACTGTTGCCTTTATTTACTATTGTTTCTTGGTTGACGGAAAGTCTCCTTTTTGTGTGATAAGACGGGTTACTTGTATTTTATAGGTATTTCAATAAAGCATCATATTTGAATTTACGTTGATGTTCTGAATTTAAACACAAAACTGCATCGTAACAATTTTTATCTACGATACTGGCATAATATCAATAACAAGTGCAACATGAGTTAACAGTGATATAGATTTGTGTGAGTTCTTAATCAATCAACAATCAACATTTTCAGTCTATATTAGACGTGCAGGTATCAATAATACTTAGATCTACAAAAAAGCGACATTTAAGAAACACACAGATTCTATCGGTAACTTTCCATAATACATGTAGAGTACTACGCAAATAAATAAATCACGAGGTCAGTTGTATATTGTCAAAGGATTTATTTGGTTTCTGACATATAGAAATAAGAAGATGTAGTATAATTGCCAAGGCGACCATTTTACAACAGTAAATTAATAGAATAACACAGGAAGCTAGTTCTCTCTGATGTATTCAAACTTTTTCATTATTCAATTTTCACGGTGTTTCTATCAATCACGGTCTTGTCCATCCTTGTTCCAAACAACTATGTTTTGATTTTTTTTTTACAAACTTTTACATTCTGACATGTATTAGAATAAAAAAATATTTGGTTAATTTAAGAGTAAGATGACAATTTATAAGATAACACATAATATAGGGTATGCATTCCTTTTTAAAAACAATACTCCATCTATGATATTCAATATAATAAATGATAATTATTACATTGGTTGCAATGAATTACATTGATTTCCTAATGAAATAAAAACCGATAATTTCACATGTGAAATAAACGTGGTTATTTCACTCCTCTGACGTCATACAACAATATGCGTTGTCAAGACGTCGATTACTAGTACGTCGGATCAAAACAAATTGTGAATGCGCAGAAAAAGATATAGTTCCTTATATTTTATACATTATTTAAAAAAAGCCATTTGCCAATGTAATAAAAAGAACAACTAATCAAAGAATTCAAATATCGAAAAATATTCAACTCGTGAGTAGTTGAGTACCTGAGCGAGTTGAGCCCACACACCAAAAAAAAAAAATTTTTGACCCTAAAATACCTTCATTTGAAGCAAAAGGCCACTTTATTTCACAAAAAGCAAAAACACCCTAAAAACAGCAAAAAAACTTTGCTCCCGAAAACAAAATTTTTTTACTTTTTCATAAAAAACTTTAAAAACACCCAAAAAACAACAAAAAAATTTTAAAAAACAAAATAAAAAAAAAAGCCGGGAGAACAGGCAGAGAAAGAATTCTGTGGGATTTGAGAGAAAAAAAATCAATTTTTACTTTAAAAAATGAAACAACCTACAGCTCCCGATTTATCAATGGATATACCATTATATCCAGAATTACCTACAGAAGATGGACAAAATTATAGACTACAAAAAATAACAGAAATAGAAAAACATTAATAAATGAGAGAGATAAACGTGAATCTTTATACAAAAGTACAAACGTGGAGTTAATGCAACGGATGGTGTAGATACAAGTTTAATTTCAACATCTGTTGTTTTAGCAGGTGTAGGAATTGCAGTGCCTTTTTTACTTCCCGTACAAATTACAGCTATTGTATGTGGAAGTTTAGGAGGTTTAGTTAAGTTAATTAGAAGAAAGTTAACAACTAAATCAAAAAACATTATGAAATTAAAACAATGGCAGAATGTAAATTAAACAGTATAAAGATTTGATATCAAAATCTTTAACTGATGGACAGATAAGTGAGAATGAATTTAAATCAGTTTTGGATGAATTGGAAAATTACAACAAAATGAAAGAAAATATACGTACAAAACAAACACAAACAGTATTGAACGACAGCGAAAGAAAGAAATTGATAAAAGACACAGAAGCTAGAGTAAGAAGTGAATTAAAAAAATGGAAAATATCTAATTTTTTAACAAAATTACAATAGTTAATGACCTCCCCAATGTATGAACTATAAAAATTTTTGATGTAAAAAATGGCTGAAGGAGGTGTTGAGTTTGGAAATCCTTTATTTGATCGTGATGATTATGATGAAGAAAAAGAAACTACTTTTCGAAATGATGAAGAATTTCAAAGTTCTATAGACAAGGAAACTGAGGTATTAAGAGATTTATCAGAAAATGACACTAAAATTCGCGAAAAGAAATTACCGAAAAATGATAAAAGATTTTATAACGAAAATAATGAATTATATTCAAACAAAAATTACAAAGATTTTTTTACCAAAGAAGATTTTAATGGAAGAACAATGTTGTATGTAAAAGATGAATATGGTAGGGAAATTGCATTAACATATTATCAAAAAGGAGTATTAAAATTTTATAAATTTAGCACTATTCAAAGAGAAAACGGTGTTGGTGGTAGCGAATTTATCAAAGATGTTTTGGGTGTAGACGATTATAAAATATCTGATAGAATAATAGAAGGTAGAGCAGAGTTTCAGAGAATGTTAAATGAAGCACCTATTCGTAAACTCGATGATATAGAAATTCCATTAAAAGAAATATCTACACAACAAGAAGGAGAAGAATTATTAGAAACAGCAAGTAATACCGAAACATCTGTGAAAGAAATAGAAACTTCTTTTATAGAAGCAGGAGTATCTTACAAAGAAATGGAAACTCAAACAGATATTACAAAAGAGATGGATGGTATAATCAGTGCAATGACATCAGTAAAGAAGAGATTGCAAATGAATTAGCAAAACTGAATGAAACAAATAAAGACTTAGCAAAAGAAAATACTAAATTAGAACAAGCTAAAGAAGACAATGATGAATTTCAAATAAATAGAATAAGTAGTCGAATAAGAGAGTTGGAATCTGAGAGAAGTGCAAGACTAGAAGTAATTAATATTAATAAAGAAAACTACGTAGTCAAGTAAACAGAATTAAAGAAACAATAAATAAAGTGTTATACGAAGACAAAACATTAGGTGAAAGAATTAAAACATTATTCAGAGAACAAGGAATTACAATAGCTAGTATTTTAACCGCTTTTGGAATGATTATTGGTGTTATTGTTGAGACATTTACTGGTGGAACTACTTTTCTCTTTCTCCTCCTCCTCCACCATCAAAAGGTGGTGTACAAGACTGGATAAAAAACAATTAAAAATCTTGGAAAACTATTATCTTTTCTTGCAGGAAAATTAGCAGCTGCATTACCAGGTATTATAGGTTCTATTGTATCTTGGTTATTGTCTGCAATAAAAGACGTAGTAAATTGGTTTGCAAACAACTTATGGGCTTTGCTTGTTTTGGTTGTTGGTTTATTGTATGCTGCTGCTAGGAATATTTAAAAAATAAATTAATAAATTTTATAAATAATAAGTGCTGTAATACCTAATACAATACTTCCAAATATTATTGCTTTTTATTATCTTCGTGTTCTTCGTGTTCATATTTTGTATTGGTTCTATTTGTATTGGTTCTATTTGAACTGGTTCTGATTTTTTGGTTCTGATTTTTGGTTCTGATTGAGATTGTTGAATCGGTTTTGGTTTATTTGGTTGGAAATCGACAGGATCGAGACCGGTAAAATCAAAATTTTATTATTTAAATCATCATTTAAACCGAGTGTTTGATTTTCTGTTGCAATTACAATTTTGTTATTATAACCAACAATGGTATCAATTTGTAATACCATATCACTGGGAGACATATATAAACCAAGTCCATAAGCATAATCAACTTTACTTCTTGCATATTTTAAAACATTTTCATAATTTGATATCTGAGTGGGCAAATCGATAGGACTATTAATAACATCTTGTACATTTGCTAAGAATTGTTTTGTGCATCAAATCCTGTTCCTACTTTAAATATTTCTACCCTTGTTTGAGATTGTGCCCTAATAATGCCCATACAAACATTCTAATACTTTCATTGATACGTTCAATACCTGCTTTTGTAAAACCCTCTGATTTATCTAATATAAATGTTGTCCAAGCCATACTTATATCTTTTGTATGACGAATTGTATCATGAATATTAAAGAAGGACCATCCCTGAATGATGATATCTGTATTCACCACTTGGTTTATAATATTCAGAAAAAGTTCCTAATCCTTTAGATGATGATTCTACTTTTGTCTCCAATCTGTATTTGGAGAAACATCAAATTCATTGCATAATTTTTGATATGCAGCTTTGTCACATGGGTTCTTGTAATAACAGAAAGAAGAATCTGTTGGTAAAGGTGATTTAAGTTCTTTAAAATTCTGGCAATGCAATAATATAAGTGAAATGTATAAACCGACTTGGTAAGATTTGAGGACTCGGTTATATGGTCATTGTAGGAAACACCACATCCTGTACTTGCACACCAGACTGCAAAGTGTAACTGACATTGCCACCAATCAAATGAAGAATGAATCCATGTATTCCATGGTTCGTTTGTATGTATTGGTGGGTTTTGATATTTTGAAATATATCGGGAAAAGCTGTTTTAAAGTTTTCTTTTGATTTACAAATATTATTTGATCGACAAGATTTATATCTTTTTAGAATACTTAACACTTGGATTATATGATACATTTGGATTATATTTAAATTCTTTTGTTATCATTTTTTATATTAAAATGTACCACACTATTACAAATATTGATAAGACAATAAACTTACAACAATACATTAATAACAGAGATGGAAATAAACGTATTGGTTTAAAATCTATAAGATATAGTGTAGGTTGGTATAATGTTTATGATGGAGTTATAAGACAAACAGGAGAAAGACCTCATAGGATTAAAGATGGTTATTATAGTTTCCAACAAATAGCGGATGAATTTAAAAAAGAAGATATTGTATTATCCGTAAATGAAACAAATGGTATTGCTTCATTAAACACTCCTATTGAGTTAAGGATAAATGAAGATTTGAAAAATATGTTAGGATTTAATAATAAACGTAAATTCGAACCTAATGAATTACATTATGGAAAAAAATTTGTAGATTTTGCTATCCATAAATCATTGTATATCCATTTGGAACAAGTTAGCACTTCTTATAATTATCTTGATGGTATGCCGAGTACTTTGTTGGCTGTTGTTCCAGTCGAAAATAAAGAGTTTGGGGATATTATAACAATAAGATTTGAGAATCCGGAATATAAGTATTTGGTAAATGGTGATATAACAGAATTAAAATTAGAAATTAGAGATGAAAATAATAAAAGATAACCAATAATTTACCAATTAATTGTGTTTTAGAAGTTATATAATTTATTTAACAAAATGAGTATATTTGGTGTTAAGAAAAACACGTAGATACATCGGAAATAAAAAGGAAATATTAAATATGGGGAGTGAGCTTCGAACAATGGATACTAAGGATAAAGATTTACACCGGGGTGTCGCTGCCTTAAACACCAGAGTTTTAAATATTGAAAATATAGTTACTAATATTAAAAATAAACCAGACAGAAAAATAATAAGTATATATGCTGGAACTGATGGTTCAATACATACAAATCAAAATTTTAATTTTGGTGATGGTGGTGGTTATTATGTAATGAACTTTCCAGGACAAATATTGGGTATTAGTTTAGTAAGTTAAGAACAAACACAGATGATATAGCCGTTATGATGACTGTTAATAATAATGAGCCATATGGTTACGGAATAAGTTTGGGTGGTGGTGTCACACACGGTTATTATAACTTTGATACACCTTTTGAAGTTAAGGCTGGAGATATAATAGGTTTTGTTAGTAAGAATGATAATTCTGCATGTATCAATACTCTAGTATCAGCGGTAATTGAATTATTTTATAACAAATTTAATCCTTAAAAATGTCGGCATACGGAAACAAATTAAATCCTTACAGAAAATAAGAGAACCTCGTGGTGTGAAAGGTATTCGTCAAAGTGTAGTAATAACTAATAATCCTTCAACTATTGATCAAAATCAACAGCTATTAGTGAGATTCCCCAATCTAAGCAATAATGATGTTATTGTTCCTGGAACAACCAGATTAGCATTCGAAATAGAACTCACATCATCTACAGACGCCAATGCAACCATATATCAAAACATAGGAAGAGCAATAGTTAAAAACAACAATTCGTATAAGTGGAAATGAAATCATGTCAATTGATGATAGTGATATTTATCATTGTTATACCGATTTATGGAAATCTACATCTGAACGTACAAATATGGCATACCAAGGTATTGGTGAAGCAAACATGCTAAAACACAGAGTTGGTACAGGTGATAAAGCAGATGATACAGGTGACGAAGCAATTGCATTAGCATATAAAACAGATTTTGTATCCCACTTGATTTTGAACTATTAGAAACTCATATGCCTTTTTATCAATCAGGTCTTGGTGATAGACTTGAATATGAACTTACATTTAATAATCACAGTAATGTTATTAAATCAACAGACACAGCTGCAACTTACACAATAAAAATATTTGTTTGGAATTTGACATGGTTACCGACAGTGAATTAGCAAGGCAAATAAGACAACAAGTTGATGGTAAGATGGTTATTTTGTACGATAGAATACTAAGACATAGAAAAATAACCAAAACAAAAAGATATACATTGTGGAATATCAATTTAAATGTTCCAGCTAGAAGTATGAAAGGAATTCTAATGTTATTCGAAGATCCTGAAAGAACAAGTACAGAAACTTATTATAATCCTAATATAACAAAAGTAGAAATGACAATAGAAGGTGTCCCAAATCAACTATACAGTCAAGGAATGAAAGCATATCAACAGTGGGATGAAATAAATAAATTCTTTGCTTTAAATTCAAAAGAAATAAAGAAACAAATATACTTGCAAAAGATTTAAATTGGTCTTATACAACATTAGAAAAATATCTTACAACTAATTATGCATTATGGTTAGATTTACGTTCAACAGATGATAACTCACTACACGGTTCAGGTAGAAGAATTGAAAATGCCTCTGAAGGTATAACAATCCAAATAACTAAAACAGCAGAAGCAAATAAATCAATAAATGTTTATCTGTTTGAAATCCAGGATGCACAAATTAATTTTGAAGATGGCAGATTTAAAATGTTGATTACTAGTAAGCGAGCAAAGCTATAGAGTTTTTTAGTTTATTTTATTTAAAAATGGAGTTGCCAAAATATCCACATTGTGCTATTATATGTGGTCAAACTGGATGTGGAAAAACAGAGTTTGTTCTTGATTTATTAGAAAAAGAATATAGTGGGGTTTTTAAACATATAGTCATACTTTGTCCAACAATTCAATGGAACAAAGCATACAAAAATCGTTGGTGGATTGGTGATGTTAAAAAACCAAAAACAAAAAATCTAATAATTGTTAATCCTATTGTCGAAGTGAGAGAAGCGAACGGTTCTCTTTATGAAGAAGAGAAACTACAAGAATTACTTAGAATGTTTTTAAAAAAATATGCTGGTTATCCAACATTATATATTATTGATGACTGCAGTGCAACAAAAGAACTAACAAAGAAAAAAGATATGCTGTCTGAGCTTGCATTTTCAGGAAGACACGCGGAACAATCAGTGTGGGTCATTTCACAGAGATACAACTCTGTTTTAAAAGACTTAAGAGAACAAACAAAATGGTTATGCATGTTCTACACAAAAGATAGAGATAGTTTTGATAATTGTCTAAGAGAAAATGATGTTATTCCTACTTTGGAAGAAAGGCAAAGAATAAAGGAAGAACTTAAAAAAGAAACATCGTAAATTAATATTAAAGACAGACCAACCTACTGATTATTGGTTGATTGATTAGCAATTCTTAAGCAATTCTCAAGCTATTCTTAAGTAATGCTTTAGCAATTTTTAGTAATGCTTTAATAATTTAGCAAAAATAAGCAATAAAAAAGCAATGCTTAACAAAATAAGCATTAAAAAGCAATGCTATTAGAAATATTAACAATTATAACAAATACTGCAGTATTATCATTAGTTGGTTATTTTGTATTTAGTTTTATAAAAATTAAAATAAATTATTTTTCTTTTTGAAACATATAAAATGAATGCCGAAGAATTATTAAGCGAAAAAATTGTCGAAAATATAAATATTGATGATGATAAACAAGAAAAAAAACGCGAAAGATTATCATCTGTTGTTGCTGGTGGTAATAGTAAACAATATCTGGGTAAAGAATTACAACTGTCAGATATTGACAAAATGACACCAGAACAAATAAACAAACTATACTGTAAATATGAAGCAAGATTAGGAGCTAGTATGACTAAGACATTAGGAAACTCTTTTATAAATTTATATGTTATGGGTGTATCAAAGTATTTTAAAGTTGTTGATCCACCAAAACTAATACAAGACTTAGAGGAAGATCCTTTTCTCAATAATGCTTTAACTAATACATGTTGTGAACTGTACTACAGATATGGGATGTTTCTTGCTCCTTTTACTACAATTTTGACAACAGCAAAACATATCGAACCACTTGCTTCTATTGATTTTAAAATAAAGATGAAAATAATGACATAAAAAATGATGAATGAAAATCCTGAACAAGAAGAAACTAGCGAGCGAAGCGAACGGTCCCCTTCAAAAGAAATATTCAAAAAACCCAAACCAAAAGACCCAAAAAGAGTAGCTGCTGGTAAGAAAGGTGCAGAAGCAAAAAAAAAAAAATGAAAGCTGAATTAAGAAAAAAAGAAGAAGAAAAATTAAAAAAAGAAAACGCAAAATTTAAAATGGCTAGTGAAAAAAGTGACTTACCACAAATAACAAAAGATTCTGATTCAAAACAGATTGTGAATCAAACCCTTCGGTCGAGAAAAACTCCAGTTCCAAAGTTGATTACAAATTTGTACTTTTTTCTATAGGTATTGTTGGATTGGGATTGTTTTTTTACAATCAAAGTAAGAAACCAGAAAAAATGATTAGAGAAATCGTGGTGGGTAAAGAAAACCAAAAAAAAAATAGAAAAACAGAAAAGAAATTGATCCTTTTGAATTTAATTAAGAGCAAAGTTAGAATTTAAAAATTTAGTACATTAAAATGACAACACCAAAAGACGGAAAACAAATAGCAAATATGTTATATCATGCTGGAGTGGAAACAATGTTAACAGTTGGATATGCAGAAATAGGTAAAAAAGTATTTAGAAGGCCAGCACCAAAAGTAGATTTTAACATGAATGATATTTTTATGTTATCCATTGATATATTGCTTGCAATGGCAACAAAAGATATGTTGATTAAGCAAGGTATTATACCTGCTGATATTATGAAGTAATAAAAGGGAACCGCTTCTTTTTTTATTTTATTTTGTTTTTATAAAATGGCAAGTGCTTTAGCAATGATGCTTGGTGGGGCAATAACAAATGCTTTTGCATTTTCAGGAGTAATTATTTATTTTCACATATGGGTAGTAATGCAAATGAAGAAAATAAGACATGATAAAGCTATAGAAAAGTTAGAAAAAGCACAAGCAGAATGGAATAAAAAAGAATACACAGATTAGATTTTCTTAATGAACAATTACAAAAGAACATCATGCCGAACATACTTTTGAAGATGTTGACCAAGCAATGAAACAATACTATTACATTACAAGTAAACAATTAACTCCATTATCACCCAAACCTAAACTAAGTGATTTTATACACCATCAGATGATCAAAAAATAGAGAAATTGCATTTGTTGTTGGTGGTATGGCATTAACTGGTTTTATTGTTTGGAAACTAAAATAAAAAATAAAAATGTTGGTAAAATTGTGTTTTTTTTACTAAGTTTTGTAATCATTAAATTCTTCTTCTTCTTGATGTTTTGTTTTTCATGACTTTTAAATTTACAAAGAATTTTGAACAATATTTGCATTGTTTTTTGTTTTGTTTAAAATACACACTTTACACACTGCTTTATGCTTGTAAAAGTGTGTTTTTCTTTTCTGTATTACATTTTTACAAATTTTAGTGTTCATTTTGTTTTTAAAAACAGAAAAAGTACAGGAAAAGAACAGTTTTATTCCTTGACTTTTGCCGTTTTGACCAGGAAAAGTCATCTTTTCCCGTATAGAATATGGAATAATAAGATACAATTTAAATAGGGATTAAAACCCAAAAGGTAAAGTATCTATTCCATTATCCAAAATATATCTTTTGTCATCAAATGGATTCGTGCTTATTTTATTTACTTCATTAACAAACATTTCGTGTTTTTAGAGTTCATTTGAATGCATTTATTCATTTTGGTTTTATTGCTAAACAGACAATCTTTGTAATCATCAAATTTGATATCTTTGGTAATTGTAGTTTTCCAATTCCTTTTAATTTTTTCTTCTTTTATTTGATTTAAATCTATAAAAGTAAAAGAATATGCTTTACTTCTTAAATAAACTATTTCATTCATAATTTTCCCATTAAGTTCATCTTTAAATTTACCAATTACTTTTTATTTTTTCTGAATACAAAGGGTGATCTTTTGGATAACCAGATGTATCTAGTTCATCTTCTATTTTTTCATATCTTCATAAATATCTTCAGTTTTAATATTTAAAAATATGCTATCTGTATCACTTGCAATTAATTCATTTTTTTTCCACAATTTGTTTACAACATTGTAGTAAAAGTCATACATCAATTGTTTTGAGTAATCTAATATAGCTTGTCCTAAATAAATAGGTTTATTAAATTTTACAGAAGTAACATTATTTTCAATTGCAACAAAGTTATCATTAAATATTGTAGAGTCTTTAAAATTTTGTTTTTATATATTTTTTTACTTCTTCCCTGTCTGTAAGTAATTTTATTTCACTTCTTCCTCTAATATCTTCTAATGTTTTACCATAGAAACTATTGTTCATAAGTTTCCACAAGTCTTTTTCGAAATCTGATTTTGATTTTGTTCTTTGTTCTGTGTTAAAATTTATGTATTTTGCAAGCCAATCTGATTCTTTAAACGAAATTGTTTTATAAACTTTTGTCACCTTCATTCCAAGTTTTATATAATCTTTTAAAACTTCGTAGTGAACTATATATTTTTTTTTGTCTTTTCCTGTCAAAAATAATTTTTCCTCATTACCTAATGGTTTGTTTCCTAATAGATTTAATTGGTAATTTGATAATTCTTCTTTTTTTGGTTATGTTTTTCAGGTGCTAGAGGATATTTAATTGTTTTCTTTTACATTTGTCTGTATATTTTAAATCACATTTAATCAAACATCCTCTTCCTTTTGGAACTTTTTTGTAGTAATCAGGATCTTCTTCCCATTTAAAATCTTTTGTTGGTAATTTTTTTGACATAGACCATCCATATAAATTATTTGCATCTAGATACAACAAATAATTTTTTTTAAAACAATTGTTTAAATTTCCTCCGTTTTTTAATTTTTCTAAACATCCTTTTCCTTCATGTTCATCTAATATTCTGTAATCTTCATTATAATTTGGAGTATATTTATTATATGCTTTTACATGTCTTGGTCCTAGAACACCAGAAAAACCACCCCTAATACCTTTTTCAAACATTTGTAGCATATCAACATCGGTCAACAATTCTAATTTTACGTTTGTATATTTCAACCCACATTGCCATGTTAAACTTGGTGCTGAATAACAATAGCAAGGATCAATTTCATGGTGTTTTATAAAGAATTTTCTAAAATTTTCGAATGCATCTGCCAAAATAAGAACATCTGTTTTGAGATATAAATTATGATAGTCTAATAAAGTTTTACAATTTTATAATCTTCTTCTTTGATTGTTTCTTGTTTTAATTTGGAATAAAATTTTTCTATTGCAGGAAGTTTTTTATCTTTAAATTTTTCTATAGAATCTATGTATTCATATGGATAGAATCCTTTTTGTTTTAAAAGATCTATATCACCTGAAAACTCTTTTTCTAAAATAGGAAAATCGTCCATTGATTTAGCAATATCTGATAAGCCTTTTAACAAAAGAAAGAAGTTTTACTTTATTATATTCATCTTCATGTTTCATTAATTCTTCAATTAAAAGTGGAAATCATAATTTGATCCATTATGGAAAAACACTGGTATTAATTTTGTTGCTTTACCTTTTTGTATTACACGATTGACAAGCTGCTCCTCTATATTTACCCGAAAGATGATCATGTTCTCTTACTTTATTGTTTTCTTCAAACTCTTTTCCACAAATATAACATTCAGTTGCTTCTTGAAATTCATCTTCTTCATACTTATTTAATATTGGTTTATCCTTTTTGTTGTGTTTGATATTATAAGTTATTTTTTTGAATATACTCATTATTTTTTCCACATATTTTTTTACTACATCATCACCATCATAATGAAAGTATTGTGATTTATATATTTCTGGATAATCTGAATGAACATACATACCATAACTATTTATTTCTTGTTTTGAAATTGGTTTTGTATAAGATTTGTCAGGATCTGGAGTACATGATTGCATAGGTATATTACATGCTTCAAAATCACAATAGATAACAAAAGGTAATCTATTTTTAAAATGATGATTATTAAATTCAAGAATATTTTTTCCTGGTTCTGGCATTATGGTTCTACAAGGTTCGTAATCATAACATATTTTTTTGTGTTTTTCGAGTGTTTCTTCTCTTTGAAATCCTTGTATACAATTTCTACATGTAAATTGTTTATGTCCATTATTGTCGCACATAAAACTATCTAAATCTTTTATTAAACAATAATGAGCATTTCCATTATTTTCGATGTACAAAAGATCAACAACATAACATTTTCACTTTCTTTATTTGAAACATAAATTGGATCCAAAGTCTGTTTGTTTGTTTGATCCTTTAAGGCAAATACATTTATGATCAAATTGTTTTGTTTTTCTACTTTTGGAATATCTTCTTTTGCTACTGGATATTCAATTCCTCTCATACTAATTTCATCTTCATATTCTTTATAATTTGTTACTCTTTGTTTGTTTTTAACAACAGGATATAAATATGTTAATATTGACCAAAGAAAACATTTGTTATCATTTTTATTTTGTACGTTGATAATATTTTTGATTTAAATTGAAGGGAATATAAGACGAAGCTCTTTGATATTCATATTTATATAGTTTTACTTGTACACTTTTAATACTATTAAAATCAAACCCAGATCCTCTTTCTTGAAATTGATCAACCCAAGCTTTAAATTTATCTATTAGATCATCATAAAATTTAGACAAATTATTTTGTGTTAAAACAACTTTAGCAGGATGAGAGTAATGACTTTCTATTCTATCAAATGCAATAGGAGTTGTAAATTCACTTGTTATTAATATCTTTATTTTTAAAGAAATTGATCTATGACTATTTTGTCTTTTAATAAGTTTATGTATTTAGTTGCATCAGGTTCTTCTATATCATCAATAGTAGTTTCACTGATAATATCTTTGAATGATTTTTGGGTGCCATTTTTAAAGGAATAAATTGAATTATATTTAAATTTTACATTTACCCAGTAATATTCACTTTGATAATTTGGATTTCTAGAAATAAATTTTTCATAAGCTTTTTATATTTTTCTTTGTTATTTTGATAATGTTTTGTTTTACAGATTTGTTGCATTGTTTAATGCACAACTTACTCCCATAGGTTTGTCTCTTTGTTTATAATATTCACTTAATAATTTGTATTCGTTACATTTTGAACAATGTTTTCTTTCATCCATTTTTAAAAAATATTTTAATTACTTAAAATGTTTAAAATAAATCTAACAAATAAATTAGCAGAGGAATTACATCATAGAGTTGTAAAATTTTTTCCTAAAAGACGTGTTTATGTTCATTCAATAGATCAAACATGGACGGTTGATTTGATAGATATGCAACAATATTCAAAACAAAATAAACACTATAAATATTTATTAGCAGCTATAGATATTTTTAGTAAAAATGGTTGGTTAGTCCCATTGAAAAATAAAACAGGAGTAACAGTAAGTGAAGCATTTAAAACATTATTTAAAGAAAGAAAACCAATGTATATTTGGTCGGATAAAGGATCAGAATTTTATAATCGACAAGTAAAAGAATTGTTAAAAGATAACAACATAAAGTTATATTCAACTGAGAACGAGGAAAAGAGCAGCGTGGTGGAACGCTGGATAGGTACAATGAAACAACATATGTTTAAATACTTTACTGCTGATGAAACTTTTAAATATTATGATATATTAGATAAATTAGTTAAACATTATAATAATACAGTACATTCTTCAATCAAAATGACACCTGTTGAAGCAAGTAAACCAAAAATGAATTAACAATGTATAAAATTTATATCCAGAAAAGAAAGAAAATTAAAAACATAAATTCAAAGTAGGTGATAGAGTAAGAATAACAAAAAAGAAAGGTAAATTTGAAAAGGGTTATACTACTCGTTGGACCAAAGAAATATTTGTAATTGAAAAAGTTTTAAATACAAACCCTGTTACTTATAGAATAAAAGATTTAAAAGGCGAAGAAATTAAAGGTGGTTTTTATGAACAAGAATTACAGATGACTAATTTTTAGATCTTTCTTATAACACTCAATTGTAAGAACTTAAACACAAGATAAAGTATTTGTGAAATTACACGTTATCATCCATGTACAGAGTGTCTTCAAGCTTATTATAACAGTCACTCAGGTATGTAGAAATACAGAATCCATTATCAGTTAATAGTCAACACATAATCCTTAGCAACGGCGCTACTGCAGTGTCACCGTTACCATGTTATGAATTACGGTAGTAAAGTAATACAGAATCCATTATCAGTTAATAGTCAACACATAATCCTTAGCAACGGCGCTACTGCAGTGTCACCGTTACCATGTTATGAATTACGGTAGTAAAGTGGGACTGTACATGACAAACAAGAACAAGTATTGTACTATACATAATTTAAATGGCGTATCTTCTTACAGCGTCGGCAGAGTCATGACTTCTTGAGATGATTCCATTTCTTGTGTGGGACATATATCAGGATTTTGTTTCCAAAATGTGTTCATTTCTGGGCTGCTGTTAAACAAAGCTACAAGTTCTTTCTTAAGCTTGTAGATCTCGGTAAAGAAAGTCCAACTTTATAAAGTTTAAAGTATCCTCCCAACGATTTTGCACATTCCCGCAACCTTCGAGCATAGGAAGGATGAATCCCAATGTTTTCAAGAAGCCACTTACCCCATGTAATAGTGATAACCCCTTGAATACGTAGTTCGAAAAATTTCTTGTAAACAGCATTGAGCAACATTCCATATTGAATAAAATGTCTGAGCATTTTGACGTTTAAGATGCTTAAACCCGTCTTTTAATTTTTCAAGCGCTTGGTCTTCAGTGGTAATGTCCTCAAGTTTAAACAGAAACACATCTCTGTCTATCGTCTTCTTTGTATCTATAAAGTTTTCAACTAAATATGCATGAAGTTGTTCATGACTTCGTTTTGTACTCCTTTGTTTTCTTTGTCATGATTACTTGTTTTAAATTACTCTTTGGTTTCCTCGGAAACGTCTTGGTTGGTCCTTTCCATCACAACCTTGTTTAAAAAGTAGTCATATTCATATGAAAAGCCTGATGTTCTAAAATAGTTGCATTTTGTTCATCCGTCTATGTGTACTTTTGTGTAGCATTCATTATTTGAGTATATGATCAAATTGACGAAATTCCAATAAAATGTTACAACGGAATCTATTCACAACACAAAATAATAGAATGAATAAACACCTACAGATGATTTTCTTGTGAAATACTCCAATGTTTTACCCTCAAGACGTATATCTGTCTTGGAACATTACATACTAGTCTTCTCTCCACTGTCAATAAACGTCTGCTATATGTTTACATGTGATGACAACGTTATCTAGGCAACATGTAAACATACTCTTGACAACCATGTAAATATTTTCAATGATCGATTTAAATAGACTAAAATAGATTTAAAAGTCATGTCCTATTGATTAGCACTTTAATAACTCGACCAGGAATTTAATATTAATATATTAAAAATCACAATTTACATTTTACCGTTGGGGCGCACTGGGGACAATTTTTTTTTCTTAAATCCCACAGAATTCTTTCTCTGCCTGTTCTCCCGGCTTTTTTTTATTTTGTTTTTTAAAATTTTTTTGTTGTTTTTTGGGTGTTTTTAAAGTTTTTTATGAAAAAGTAAAAAAATTTTGTTTTCGGGAGCAAAGTTTTTTTGCTGTTTTTTAGGGTGTTTTTTGATTTTTTGGTAAAATAAAGTGGCCTTTTGCTTCAAATGAAGGTATTTTTAGGGGTCAAAAATTTTTTTTTTTTTGGTGTGTGGGCTCAACTCGCTCAGGTACTCAACTACTCTCGTGACCGAAAAACACTGCTAATTACGCGCATTCGTGAATTAGTGTGTTGTTCGATCACTCGTTGAATATTTTTCTCTATTTGAATTCTTCGATTTGTTATTCTATAAAAAACTGAAATAATGAAAAAAAAACATCAATCAATATGACAGCATTGGGACACGATAGAATATTGTTTTCTTAATAGCCAAGAAAAAATATTCCAATCAACATTAGGAATACAACAAGTCATGCAACCGGTCAGAAACGGATCCCCTTATAATGTGTTTCAAATATTATGCAAAACACAGAGTGTGACACACTCTCTAAATAACCAATCTTTTGTTTTGTAATACGTGGATGAATATTTATATACAGCCAAGCATATGCCCTATTTTACAAATGCCAGAGGGGAGAAGTTTCGGGATAAACCATAGTTAGCACTCTACAGTAAGGTGTGAAGTAAAATTTCTCATTTTGCCTCTATGGATTTTTCAAATATGAAAGGTTGTATGCAATTAAATTCATTTTGGATATCTGAAGATAAATATAGCACGAACTTTGTGATTCAATTTTACCAAAGAATTAGGCAAAATACACCCAATTATTATTTTAAAGAATTGTCAATAGTTTCAGAAAAGGTAGCACTTTAAGGGATTAAAATGCTAGTTTGAGCCAAGTTATAAGGGATTATGAAACATTTTTATGCCCCTTTTTGCAAATGTTTATGGTAAATAAATGCAGGGTTTTACCATGGATACACAAAAAAGACACTGATTACATACATATGCACATGTATGACACAAACAATCGACTTAATGTATTAGAAAGCCAGGAATAGAAAATGATTTTAAATTTTGTGTTTCAATTTTACTTTTATTTTCTTACTGTGAAGTGCTACCTACATCATTTAACACTCATTGGTTACCAGAACACGGAACGAATATCCGGTTTACTAAATAAAGTATATCGAATCAATGAAACTCTTCATGTCACTGCATAATGTAATACATTTCACGTATATTTACTAAATGTAAATTGGGCGTTACTTACACAGAATTTTCACGTAAAGTACATGTATATATGAAATAATTTATACATGTTTATCGAAAATAACACAAATAATTCAGATTAAGCTGGCTACAAAACCAGATTTAAGTCATCATTTTCTTCATAAGGAAATGCCTGTACTTTAGTCAGGATTATGATAGTTATTTTCAATACGCTTGATGTGTTTGAGCTTTGGATTTTGATATTTTATACGAAACTTATAGTACACATGCTTACAGTTAACTCTAACTTACATTAAATTATGACCTTGTGGTGGTAAGCTATACAATTTTAGTAAACTTATTTTATAACTATGTAATTGATAATGAATACACATTTAACTATTTGATCTGAGCGTCACTGATGAGTCTTATGTAGACGAAACGCGCGTCTGGCGTATTAAATTATATTCCTGGTACCTTTGATAACTATTTTGCTTAACCGAAGACATAAAAACTAAAGCAATTTCCTATTATTTGGTTTACAGAAGATGACATGGTATGCACATTCAAGCGTTCTTAAATTTTACCTACATGCAAAAAGACGCATAATACATGTATAATGTAAAAATGTTAGTCCAAATTACCAAACGTTCAAATTTTCAAAAACTTATCCGAAATTTTCAGAAATATAATATGTATGCATAAAAGTAAGTTCCTGCAGGTAAAGGTGCATTCATTCTTGTAATAATCATTTATTAAATAACTGCATGGTATTCACCTAATGCGAGGCATGGGATTTAAAATTTCTATCCAAACCAAATTTACACCAATTTTATGAATTATGCACAGTCAAACTAATGACTAATTTTAGCAAGTGATTTGGTTAATGTCTATCGCTTTAAGTATAACTATGATGAGTTTATTTACAACCACTGGGTCGATGCCACTGCTGGTGGAGTTTTAATTCCCCAAGGGTATCACCAGCCCTGTAGTCAGCACTTCTGTGCTGACATGAATTATCGTTGATATAGTCATATTTATAAATTAACTGTTTACAAACCTTTTGAATTTTTGAAATACTAAGGCTTTTCTACCTCAGGAATAGATTACCTTAGCTGTATTTGGCAAAACTTTTAGGAATTTTGGTCCTCAATGCTCTTGAACTTCATACTTTATTTGGCCTTTTTAACTTTTTTGGATTCGACCGTCACTGATGAGTCTTTTGTAGACGAAACGCGCGTCCGGCGTAAGTACAAAATTAATCCTGGTATCTATGATGAGTTTATTTTGAATAAATCAAATCGTAAACCCTGTGTTCACCTGTCATTGCTACCGTCAGTGTAATATTAACTGAAAAACTAATTAGTCAAAGTAAAATGCATAATTTCAAAAAACAAAATGCCTTTTAAGGTGTTTTTTTTCAATTTCGGAACAATCAATGGATGTTTACAAATTCAACATGTCAAAATGATATATAATCTTTCTGAAAAAGTTTGTCTACCAGTAAAATACGGAACTTTTGCTTTAGTAATTGTTTGATGATCACGAAAAGGCGTTAGCGTCTACCAAAGTGTTATACATTTCATTGCATTTGACAAAGTAATTGATCTGTAAAGAATTTGAATCCGAGACTGTATCTAATTTCTAACTGCCAAAAAAAAAAGTTTCATTTTGGAAATATAAATCTTCTTTCGTACATTCAACAAAGGTTTGACAATGCAATTGGTGACTGAAACAATTTAACATTAGACTGTACCTAAAAGTTAACTGGGGAAATAAGTGATTTAATCACTTTAACAAATGTTTAATACTGAATAATGAAAAAAAAAATATTTTCAATCTTTTGTTCTGTATTCTGTTCTTGGGTCATTAACACGCTCCTTCAAAATTTCAAAAAATTCAATATTGATTTTTCAAAGTCTGAAAAACTTTTACCAAAGCGTAACTTAAATGTTGCTGACGACGGAAGCTAGTATCACTACGATTCGACATAAACATGATAAATATAACAGACTTCAGGAAAATAACTTGATAGTAAATCTTAAACAAAATTTATAATATTAAAACAAAATCCCCTGAATAAAATAAATTATTTATACAAATGTGTTTCAATGAGTTTATTCTTGTTTTGTACTCTCTAGTCAATGTGTGTTTAGATACAATGTTATAATTAGTACAATCAACTGATAAATATCAAATGTGTATGAAAATCTATGTATATAGAAACACAGTTAAGTCATGAGAACATAACATCTTTAATCAGTTTATTTGACGAACGCAATTTATCCTTGTTGTTTTCAGATAACCTGACCATTTAAAAAACATTTCCTCATCTAGTTAAATTATAACACAGTTTACGTCCGCAATCTTCATAGCACGGTATGTACACAGCATTACATTACGCGTACTTATGTCCTTGTTTACAATTATCTTAGGTTAATGTTTCACAACAATATCATCCTTTACAATATGTAAAAAGGATAACATGTGAACTTATCTGTCTTTTTTACATCTATCGTCAGTACATACATGTGTAATAGCACCATTTATCAGGAATATGTGTTGAAACAAATGATCGTCTGTCGAGGTTTAGTTTTGTCATCATTTCCATGATCACTCTTTTCTCTGTCTATCAATATTAAACATATGTGTACTTGCTGTGCAAACTGTTACCTTTATTTTTCGTTGTATCCTGTGTCATTGACATACATCCCACATCTTCTTAAAACCTACAATATTAGCTGCTCCATTTGAATTACTTGAAAACATCTTCATGACAAATGATAAATGTACTCTGTCTGTTGTCCGTGGTTTTGTATGATTTTCTTCTTCTGAATGGTTTTATTGGTCCTCTGGTTTTCTCGTTCGTTACAAAATTCTGTTGTTAATTGTTATATAATTTAATTACGGAAAGGTTGAGCTGTAAAATATACGGATTTTTTTCTTTTATGTAACATGCTGTAGTAGGTCATTAATCAGGTTAATATGATTTACTACAACATGTAATATGCATTCAAGTGTTATGTGCATTATGGAATAGTCACAATTTTGTTATATAAATAATTTCACACTTCAAATTTTGTTCTTGTGCTAGCTATAAGTATTAGACATAGTTAAACTCGCGACGATGATGTGGTCAGCCGTGATTTTGATACTTTGTGTAATTCATTCACATGTAAGTTATATAAATACTAATATCTGTTTTTAAACGTAATGTTTTCCTTTTATAACTGCACTGATGGATTTAATGTATCTATTTAGATCATTACTTTGTTATAATATGAAATAAAGTGTGTGTTCATGAACCAAAACAGATGTACGTATCAATTCAAAAATGATTCTTATATCAAAATCTACAAATCAAAACAACGTATAAATTTACAATTATATATTGGTGCATTCTTTTCAAACTTTCGTTTGTAGCGTATACTGATCATATTTTGTTGTAAAATCCATGATTTTGCTTAACATTTAACTTTGTATTTTTCCTAAACTAGTCAGCAATTTTGTTGGAAAGTACCCTTCTTATGCCCTACTCGTTTACATTGTTTTAACCAAAGTACTGTTATCCTGAATTCAAAAAGAATAGAATATATTTTTTGTTAACTCTCCATCTTTGGTATTACCTGGAAAAAACAACCGTCAAATTCTTGGTACAAATATATTTCCAAGAGAGTGTTGGGCTGAACCTTTTTTTTATAGCTAGCTAAACCTCTAACTTGTATGACAGCCGTATTTGATTTCGTTATATTGACAACATTAAGCAACCCAAACAGACATGCATTTTAATTGGTTAACATGGCAATAATTGGGATCCAATATACAGAGTTGTTTAAACTTACATCAAAATTAATGCAACATATTTGATTGATTGTACAAAATTAAATTAATTGATAGATATCGACAAAGGGATATTCAAATTTCATATATCGTTAATAACCTGACAACGCCATGGCAAACAAACAGACACATATATGTAATAGTACACAATACACAACATGGAAAACTTAAGACAAAGATACACGAACCCCGACACAAACTGGGTGATCGACAACTTTATAAAAGGAGTTTACTCAAATTGTGTGGTCGAATGATTTCACATGTACTTTGAATGAGTTGGTTTGACATGTTTTATGAAGAAAACAATTGAAGTTTAACTTCTAAATCGTTTCAACCTTTCTATTTCAAACATTGTTTAAATTGTATACGATGGGCTTCAAAAGAAAACTGTAAAAACCAATAAGAATAGTACCATAAAACCAAAACTAAATGGAAAACGACAAACATATTGAAGACGAATCCCGACTTGTTGATATATTGCATTCATCTTTAAAAATTGAAAATCCCAAAACCGACAAACAAATCTGAACTGAGAAATATAACTACTTCTGTATCACAGCTGCGTTGTCTTTGTGATGCAACTTTTCATATCTTTGAACTTAAAAAGATGTTGTACTAATCTGAGATCACCTCCAGTTTTTGGTGGGGTTCGTGTTGCTTAGTCTTTAGTTTTCTATGTTATTGCCTGTGTACTATTATTTGTCTGTTTGTCTGTTTGTCTTTTCCTTTTTTAGCCATGGCGTTGTCAGTTTATTTTCGATCTGTGAGTTTGACTGTCCTTCTGGTATCTTTCGCCCCTCTTCTTTAATAAAATGTTAATTATGAAATATAGATGTAGGATTATTCTTATGAGTCAACAAGTTGCAAATTATAATTGACAATAGATGTAGGAAGATGTGGTATGAGTGCCAATGAGACAACTCTCCATCCAAGTACCAATTTATAAAAGTAAACCATAATAGGTCAAGGTACGACCTTCAACATGGAGCCTTGGCTCACACCGAACAGCAAGCTATAAAGGGCCCCAACAATTACTTGTGTAAAACCATTTATACGGATAAACCAACGGTCTAATCTATATAAAAACGAGAAACGAGAAACACGTATGAACTACATAAACAGACGACAACTACTGTACATAACACATTATGTAGCGGGAAAAAAATTGCCGAAAAAAGAAAAAACCGCTGCAAACATTGTTCATTACAACCTAGACCTTTAACTTTTGAACATCAATTTAAATTCATCTACGTCTGAACCTGTTACAACTCTTCGACAGATTTTATCCATCAGATCACCAGTGATGGTGATACAAGGCTGAAAACACATTCTGTATATATAATTCCTATAAATAACAGCCGGACAATGATAGATCTGTAAATTTGCGGAAGCAAATTTTTGTTCTTCCCTGGCTGGGATTCGAACTCATGCTACTGAGATATCGCGGCACTGAATCACCTTGCACTATGCCCGGCGCGCAATATACATAGTTATATATAAATTGCAATAATTATTATAATATTATTTTTAAATTAAAAAAGTTAAACACACCTTTGGATCTCAACCTTTAGTTGTTCGTCAGCACACTATCATGTGATCCTCAAACTGGAAACGACTAAACTGACAAAAGTGTGATGTCACAGAATATAGTGTATACTATGATATCACATGATTGAACAGTCTTTTTAAGTTCGTGGTTAATAGAGGAATCTTGTCTTTATTTATACAGTCAGCAATTAATCCACCATGTCCAAAGATAAAACAGACAGGAAAATGTCTCGGTTTACCCCAAACGAATAAATGTCAGACAGATAGCACATGTGTAGTACAGTAATATTGTCTTTATTTATATAGTTAGCAATCGATCCACCATGTCCAAAGATAAAACAGACAGGACAATGCCTTGGTTTACCCAAAACGGATAAATGTCAGACAGATAGCGAATGTGGACACGGTAAGATTATCAATAAATTTTGAATTCTTTTAGATGTCTTTGAATAAAAAATAAAAGTATTAATCGTACAATTAATTCAACCTTACGCGTTGTTATCACCAAGTGTCCCAATATAAAAGATTTAGAAAAATATATATCACATACAAAAACATTAAAGAAGCTTCTACAAACGACTGGGGAAATGGTTTCACTTTATGGTCCTTATCAAATCATCGGAAACTATCGCGTGGAAGACGGGTATAATTAATTGATTTTACCAATTCAAAAAAAGAACTCACAATGCTGATATCAAAGTTTGGTATTAAGAGTTTAAGTGGTTTGTGTATGGACAGGAATAACACTTAAACAATATAACGTTTATAAATATTTTCGAAATATCATTTTTAAGACTTTATTCTAAATTCGGTCTGTTTCGCTTGTGCACAATACTGACAAATATTTAGTGAAATATTCATAGCGATACCTATAAGACCTGTAAATTTGTGTTTGACATATTTTTTTTCTTTAAACACAGGAATGTTCATTTGAATGACCCAGTAAGCCATTGATTATAATATAGAATACGGAGATGCGGTATGATTGCCAATTAATCAAATATCTTGAAAAAGAGGAGAAAGATACCAGAAGGACAGTCAAACTCATAGATTGAAAATAAACTGACAACGCCATGGCTAAAAATAAAAAGACAAACAGACAAATAATAGTACAGAAGACACAATATAGAAAACTAAAGACTAAGCAACACGAACCCCACCAAAATTGGGGTGATCTCAGGTTCTCCGGAAGGGTAAGCAGATCCTGCTCCACATGTGGCACCCGTCGTGTTGCTTATACGATTCCATTTTCTTCGATTCTGTAATATTCTATTGTTTCTTGTTGGTTTTATATTTTCTAGACTCGATGTGCTGCCCAAAAGAATGTGGAAAAGAATGCGTAAGTACTGTAATTTGGGGTAACAAAAAAGAGTCATTGTCTCATTCATTTTAGATATTTTCATAACATATCGGAGAATAATACAACATTCATGGAATAATTCGAAATCCATAATGTATCCCGCCTGTTTTCCCAGAATGTGACCTACAGAATTTGACTTATAACCGGATGCATACTTACATGAGCAACACGATCGATGGTACATGTCAAGCAGGATCTGTAAAGATCTCCATACCACTTCAATCAGGTTTCATTAGGTTAGTTTTGATCCTTCTTAGTTTTTTGTGTTGTGTTTTGTACATTTGTTTGTTTGTTTGACTTTTTTTATCCTAGCCTTGGCGAATGCAGTTAACTTTTGAGTTGTGAGTGTGGGTGTACACTTGGTATCTTTCGCTTCTATTTCAAAGACAAATAAAATAAAAAATGGCTAAAATAAGGTAAAACAAAAAAACTCTGCGGGATAGACGGGGTTATACTATTTAAACGATAAGTTTGCTTGAATAAAGGAAACACAGTTTTTCGATTTTCAAATACCTACTGTTAAAAAAGAAGTAGAAAAAAAAGTTGGCGTAGTTTCCAATGTGTCTTACAATTCTCGTTTTGAAAGTGACGTGGGAGTCTTTGTAATGTTTAAAACGAAACCTATACTTGGGAACCACATTATCTTTCTCATATTTACGATAGAGAACAAACTCTTGAAATCACTAAGACTTTTGCTGTTCTAGTACTATTCTACTTTCTATAGATTGTAATGACTTTAAAGAAAACGTAAACAAATATTGATCTTTTATCAATTCTACAAAACAAAAGAGATAAAGTTTAGAGTAGAAATGAGTGGAATGCCAAACAAAGATGAGTTGACAAAGCGCGGAAAGCGCTACTTTAATCCAACTAATCTGTACTATTCAATTTAATATATATATATAGATATCCCTTTTTTCAATTATAATTTCAGACAGTAAAGCGCAAGTATGGATTATGTCCCACTTTTACGGACAAACCAGCGAGTTATTGTATGCGAGTACGCATTGGCTCTCATTGTGGAGGGAATGATGCAGACTGCTCAGGTATGTAACTTGTTTTTCAGTGATTACAAAACAGAAATGAGAATAAACATAATGTATAATTAAGAAAATAAACAGCGTGTTCACAATTGGTGAGATAATAAAAGTAATTCAAATTTCAAATACAATAACAAATACATATGTTAACCAGATAAGCTCAAGTCTAATTTATGATCTTCAATCCACTGCGGCAATTAAACGAGGACCGTGATCAAGCATATAGCCAGAAAAAACAATCCTTACGATATATCTTACACATTCTCCACTTTAAAATTATTGAAATAAACACTGCATTCGTTTTACAGTAACCTTCACAAATTAGTTGCCTGATACGATACGATGTGTCAGTATCACTATTCATTAGCGATAAGTTTCCGTGGTTAAAATTATGATATTTAAAAGATACCAGGAAAGTCTTTTGATGTGAAATTTTGATGATAATATGTTATATTTAAAGGTCACCTTTAGAATTAGGACGAATTTGCATGGCGGGGGATGTAGCATAGCAGGAGATACTCCCATTCACACTCCTGTGTAGTTTATGCGAAGATTTGTCCGTTACCAAGATTTGTGTTTTCCTTATCAATTTTTTTGTAAATTGTTTAATTTCTGTTGCCTAAGAGGTGTATTTGCAGAATAAGTCATCATTATATATTTTTTTAAATACATATAAAAATTGAAATGTGTATTATGTCTGCTTATTATCCCTTGAATTGTATACATGTTGCAAAGGGCAAAGAGCAAAGAGCAAAGGACCTAAAAGCAACCACGGATCTAAACAAAATTAATTTTGCATATGGTGATTTGAAAATCAATGAATGTTCAATACAATTTGCCGTTCAGTTTCAATACAATTGACAAAGGTCGGTGGTTTTCTCCGGACAGTCCGGCTTTCTCCACCAATAAAAACTTGCCGTCACTAAATAGCCCAAAATTGGCGCTTAAAAGTAGCATTAAAACACCAACAATAAATCAATTTCATACAATTGTAGTTCTTTTTCCAACAGGTACTAAGAAATGGTGTCCAAATATATGTGGATCTCGACAGTGTAAAGAACCCGCAACGGCAAGTAGCTTAAAACATTCGATTTTTAAAGTTTCAGTTTTTGTGTTCAGGTTATATTTTCATATCGTTAAATAGCTGTTATAGGAGTTAAGAATTATGAGTAACAAAAGCAAAATAAAGAACAAAACAAAATAGCTAAACAAATAAGTACAAATAGAGAATAGTGGGGTGTTGAATTATAATCGAAAGAATAGAGAATAATGTGGTAAAGAGGAATAGTGGAAATAAGATTAAAAATCCCTTTTATTCACACAACGGATTTTCAGCCCTTTGCAAATAAACTCACAATATAAACTAGGATTGAAATTTTGTATTTGCACCAGACACGCGTTTTGTCTACAAAAGACTCATCGGTGACGCTCGAATCAACAAAAAGTTTAAAAGGCCTAGTAAAAAACGAAGTTGAAGAGCATTGAGGACCAAGAATTCGTAAAGGTTTTGCCAAATACAGTTAAGATAATCTTTATGTTAGGTAAAAAAGCCTTCGTATTTCAAAAATTCAACGAAATTAATCAATCTACAACAATATTAATAATTCAAATCAACCAATTGATATTTTTCTTTTGATTTTCTAATCTTTGAAAAAAATATTGTAGAAGCCTCGACCAGAGTGTCCTTCTAGATCTTCTCAAAACAAGGTCGCCGCCTGTCACCTGCACCAATGTAGTCACGATAAGGAATGTATCCAAGGTAAGGACATTCAGCTATTAAATACAAGTTAGATATTGAGATATAAATGCAAAACAACGAACATTTGTGGATTGTGTATTTGATTGAAAATCTGATTGAAACAGATTCCAATGTGGTTTTAAGGTAATCATTTGTGAAAAGTAAAATCACAGAAATACTCAGCTCACAGGAAAATTCAAAACGGAAAAAAGGGAATCAAATGGCAAAATCAAAAGCTTAAACACATCAAACCAATGGTGAACAACTGTCATATTCCTGACTTGGTGCAGGCATTTTCTTATGTAGAAAATGGTGGAATAAACCTGGTTTTATAGCTAAACATGTGAGTTAACTCATTCTGTTGATTAGACTCATTCTTTTTGTTTCCCGAGATTGGGGAAACAGAAAAACATGCGTCGTGTCAGTGCATAGAAAAAAAATAAATAGTGCGTCTCATATCATGTAATCATTCATCTTTATATTTGGCATCATTATTTGTTTTACGATGCCCATGACGATATCTGTTTTATCATGCTTAGTTTTAACGTCTTCTTTTAAAGTTGTGATGAAGAATCCCATCGCTATAATCGCCTTGGAATCAATTGTATTAATTTTATTGTTTCAGGTAAAATATGTTGTGATGTTACTTGTGGAATAGGATGTACAGAACCAAATGTGAGTTAACATAATCTAACGAATTCGTCCTATTTATCATTGGTGGCCGTGTGGTCTAAGTAGTTACTACTGTAATCACTAGCCAGTCAACACTGAGGTTGTGAGTTCGAACCCCGCTCGCGCGGGTGCACTCGACTTCAATCTTAATTGACATGATTGTCAGTTTTCCTATCGAAGGTCGGTGGTTTTCTCCGGGCACTCCGGCTTCCTCCAGCAATAAAAACTGGCCGCCTCGACATATCCTAAATGCGGTGCTTAAAAGAAGCGTTAGAACACAAAAAAAAACAATTTATCATCGATCTCATTTAAAACCCTATAAATTGTTTTGCTGAAAATCGGTTATTAATTGTACTATTAAATGATTGTTTAAATCATGGTAACGAATAAGATTGCTCTACCAATAAAACAGTGGTGGCTTAAAAAAATTTGCATGAAGGGACTAAGGTAAAACCATAAATTAATCCTATTTTCACATTTGAAATAAATGATTTGTAAATTTCAAATTTGAAGTTTACATTACTTTAGAATTGTGTAAACATAGTAAATGCCTTGACGGTACAGATTAGTTTTATATCCAATGCAAAATATCAATTGGTCGCTCTTTGATATTTTGACATCGGGTAGGCAACACTCAACAAGAAGGGATGTGTTATCAGATTATGTATTTGATATTTGATTCACATAAATACATGTTTTGTTTGTGATGACGTATCTAAGCGATGTAATTGTTGTTTCAACTTATTCCAATGTAGAAGGCCATAATAGCCGAAACGTGAGGAAAATTGTGTTCTAGTTTTTATTATACAACCAATCAGAGACTATGTATATATATAAACGTTTTTGCATATTTGTGTTTTATCAGACCTTTTATATTCCTTTTGCAGTGAGTTCTACAGAATGATCAGATACATTTTGAAGATGCTGAAACCAACAGGCTGCTAATAAAATATTTGCAGTTAATTGCTTGTTTTGCACATCTTATAGATATTTTTGAAAAATTCAATGTAAAGATGTAATAACACTTGTATTATTCTATAAAACAATTTATCAGGAAAACATAAGAATAAATGTAAATTAAAATAAAATCTGGGGTACTAAATTGCGTTTCCTTATTCATTATTTCGATGTACCATCGGGGACATACAAGAGAGTGTATGTAGATATGTATGAGAGTGACAACCTTTTTAAATTAAAATAAATTACTCAATTTTATATTTTGCAACCACCCATTCATATCGTGTTGCTCAGTCATTTGGGTTTCTATGTTGTAGTTTTTTTAACTATTGGTTGTATGTTGGTCTTTTCATTTTTTTAGTCATGGCGTTGTAAATAGATATAAGAAAATGTGATATCAGTGCCAATGGGACAATTCTCCATCCAAGTCACAATTTGTGTTTTTTTTTCTTATGAGTTTTAATGTCCCTTAAAGTTTGGTATTTTTCGCCACACTTTATCAATGTCCAAAAATTTCTAAAACAAGACAGAGGCATAATGTGATAGGCTTTTATATCTAGTTTAGGAATTATTCACACTTCGTCTGGCATCTTATTCCAGCAGCGCCTGCATACGGAGTATATATTTCCCAATTAATACGATATTCCCGGGATTGTATTTCCTATCATGATTTACTTGATAGAGGAATACTGCTCACAAGGAAGCTATTAAACCAAGAGTTCCACATGGTGAAGTTCAAACCATCCGTTCGTAAATTTTACGGACGCCATCACGAGTTGGTTGACCGCTATGGAATAACCGTTTCACAGATGATATCGGATATGTTCCGTATGTCGTAACTACAATACCTTTCCCTTTTCACGAATGTGACCTACCGAGTTAGACTATTTACCGGATTTGTAATAACATAAGCAACACGACGGGTGCCACATGTGGAGCAGGATCTGCTTACCCTTCCAGAGCACCTGAGATCACCCCCAGTTTTTGGTTGGGTTCGTGTTGCTTAGTCTTTAGTTTTCTATATTGTGTCTTCTTTATTATCATTTGTCTGTTTGTCTTTTTCATTTTCAGCCATGGCGTTGTCAATTTATTTTCAATCTATGAGTTTGAGTGTCCCTGTGGTATCTTTCGTCCCTCTTTTATTTAAGTTATCCATGTGAACGGATAATTATAACAATGTATATTTTGGAGGCAACAATCACAATTATTGAAAGAGTACACGTTATCTTACCTTATACTCTCAAAGTTGGAATAACAATCATTCAGACAACCTTGTTATCATAAGATTTGATCGACACGAGCTTCGTATTTTTTTTATAGCGAAACAGCTTGTCAATTTACTTTTTCAGAGTAATCATATATACAGCGATCAGCGTAGTAACCATGTTTAATATTAACAGTGCTTTATTCAGAAGTATGCATATTTTTCTTATACAACCTTATGCTAGTAGAACAAACAAAAGAGATCGTAGCAAGATAAGTCTAGCTATAATTGGAAGCATGACAGGGTTGCCTAAACAAAAATTAAAAGAAATATTGCTGATATAAAGTTTCATTTGTAGACATACTGCAATTTAAAATATCATACATGATCGTTATGGCAAATCTATGTCACATATTACAATGCTGTGTTGAAACTACAATCTTGTCCTTATATTTTTAATAGCTGCCAGATTCTCGTTCAATCGCGATCTTGAAAAAACGGGACAAGACGGAATAAATTCGATGTTAAATACGACATGAGTTTTTCTTTCTTTACAAAAACTAGAATTTAGAAATGTTAGTTACTTGTGTAGTTTATTTAAATTTTATTGTACCACGGAAATAACCGAAGTTTGGACAACAACAACTATTGCCTTTATTGTATTTATTATCGAACTATGAGAAATAATATTCTAATCTATTGCCTTTATTTACGGTAAACTATTGTTTCTAATTATTTACGTCATTTTGTCTCTGGTAGAGAGTTGTCCCATTGGGAATCACATCACATCTTGGTATTTGTAGATAAACTATATGCTCAGCTTCCAATTGCAAAATTCAGAGAATTTTGATTCAGTATGTTTAATACTATTTTTGAGTTATCATAGACCCTTGGAGGATACTAGTATTATCTATACTTTTTTTTAATATAATATCACAAAGAACATACATTAGCTTTAATTGAGTCATAGAGAAAATGTATATTGACCAAACCTCACATAGTAATCGATTATATATTAAAACACGTATACATGTAGTCTGTTGAGCAAAAATTGTTTACTAGAATATCCAGTCTAAGACCTCTCAAATCAACAGGCTTGTTTTGCACATCTTACATTTGTTGCTTCAACTTTAATTATTCAAAAGGACAATTTCACAAAAAAACATGTATTTATGTGTAGGACTTGGAGGTGCGATGGGGACGCTGAAGTGCGATGGTCACGCTGAAGTGCGATGGTCTACGCCGAAGTGCGATGTTCCTGTCCATGAAGTGCGATGGTTTTGCATGACTTTTGGACATTGTGTCGTTTTCAAATACAACGTTATTACAAAATCTCAAAATGCAGGCAGGAGCATAAGATGATTTTTAGCTGAAAGTTTCATACGTACAAAGAAACGGAGATAGAATGTAACGAACAGTTTTGAACATTGGGTGTGGAGGTTACCAAAATATGTAAATCAATGGGAACAAGGTGGCTAAACAATTAGATGATCTTGGTCTCCAGATGAGCTAACCAGTGTTCAGAAATACAAAATGTATGCCGGAAAAGTTTTGTACGACAAGTAAAATGTCTTGATCTTATTATTAATTTTGACTTTTTTAAAGTATCATTCACATGATTTTGTGTTGACAACTTAATAATAAGATAAAATTAATTATAAGCAATTTTTTTTCCGTTATATCAAGTAGCGATAATTTTGTTTTAATCAGCGGCTTGAGATAAATCCTGCTTTACAAGAAAACACACAATCTCAGTAATTATATTGTGCTTACAGTATTAATCTTCTGCAGCGGGATAGCACGCTAACCACTACACCTCCACATTAAATAGGAAAATTAGACCATCGCACTTCATCGTACCCACCATCGCACTTCAGCGTACCCACCATCGCACTTCAGAGTACCCACTAACGCACTTCAGCGTTTCTAACAACAAGTTAGCGTCACAATGTCACCATCGCACTTCAGCGTGTTAAATAACGCACTACAGCGTAGACCATCGCACTTCAGCGTGACCATCGCGGTTCGGAGTACCATCGCGGTTCAGAGTCCTACATATGTAAATAGAAAAATAGCGTTCTTTTCATCTGTAACAGGCATGACCGAACAAACGCCTGAAATAAGGGTACTTTACTTCAAGTCGTTTTCTAATTCATTTTATCGAGGTACCATATGGTCCATAGAGGGAGAATACCTAACAAACGAAAACGCAATGAAATCTAGTGGAAACAATCATACAATAAGACAGCATGCCAAATACTCCATGAACACACTATGTGGTTCCTCTGAACAAACAAACAAACATTCTGCTAGAGGTATGAATTTTATTTTTAGTTCATTCATATATTTCGGAGTTTAGTATGACGTTCATTATCACTGAACTAGTACATATTTTCAAACTAAAAGACAAATTGAAAGAGTTGGTATTGCTTTGTTTCATAAAAAAGAATGGTCAACGTAGATACAAGTATCTTGTCTTAGGGAGGGATAAATCCTACTTTGTAAAGGATCACACCGATTCAAACAAAAAATTCTCTGAAACTGACATTATCAAGATGCTTGATTTCTTGATTGACAACATATTTGTTACGTTTGGAGGACGTGTTTTTCAACAGACTGTCGGCATTCCAATGGGAACCAATTGTGCCCCTCTTCTTGCCGACTTGTTTCTTCATTATTATGAGGCTGACTTCATACAGGAACTTCTTAAGAAGAAAAATAAGAAGTTAGCAATATCCTTTAACTTTACTTTCCGCTATATAAATGATGTTCTCTCACTAAATAATCCAAAATTTGGTGACTCTGTTGAACGCATCTATCCCATCGAACTAGAGATAAAGGATACAACAGATACAATTAAGTCGGCCTCATATCTTGACTTACATCTAGAAATTGACAACGAGGGTCGGTTGAAAACAAAAATTTACGACAAAAGAGATGATTTCAGCTTCCCAATTGTGAACTTTCCATTTCTAAGTAGCAACATTCCAACAGCGCCTGCATACGGAGTATATATCTCACAATTAATACGATATTCCCGTGCTTGTATTTCCTATCATGATTTCCTTGATAGAGGGTTGCTGCTCATAAGGCAGCTATTAAACCAAGAGTTCCAAATTGTGAAGTTGAAATCATCCCCTCGTAAATTTTACGGACGCCATCACGAGTTGGTTGACCGTTATGGAATAACCGTTTCACAGATGATATCGGATATGTTCCTTACGTCGTAACTACAATCCCCTTCCCTTTTCATGAATGTGACCTACCGAATTAGACTATTTATCGGGTTTGTAATAACATGAGCAACACGACTGGTGCCACATGTGGAGCAGGATCTGCTTACCCTTCTGGAGCACCTGAGATCACCCCCAGTTTTTGATGGGGTTCGTGTTGCTCAGTCTTTAGTTTTCTATGTTGTTTTTTGTAAAATTATTTGTGTGTTTGTCTTTTTCATTTTTAGCCATGGCGTTGTCAGTTTATTTTCGATTTATGAGTTTGACTGTTCCTCTTGTATCTTTCGCCCCTCTTCTTTTAGCATAGGGTCCAGCTGAAGACGCCGCCGGATGCGTGATTTTCTCGCTGTATTGAAGATCCATTGGTGGCCTTCGGCTGTTTTCTATTCTTTGGTCGGGTTGTTGTCTCTTTGACAAATTCCCAATTCCCATTCTCAATTTTATGTTTCGAATTTTATAAGGAAATATGCATCGACTATATTTAAACAATACATTCTCACTCTGATTATAGCCAGGATTTAATTGAGTAATAACTTGTCTTGGTAAAATATTTTTGAAGTAATGAAAACAGAGGGAGGAGAATAATTTTCGAGATATTCATTGCTTCTTTTTATCATCCACTACTTACAGGGAAGGATACAGGATCTGTTTCCTGTAAACATATAAAAGTATCAGATTTTACCAAATATGCATGCTGACAATTAATGTATGTTCAATAAAGTTGGTGTTCACCATACTTCTTTAAAAGTAAAATCATAATAGAAACTTTCCAAAGTTTATATTACCAAACCAAGATCAAAAGAGTATGCAACCTTGACAAGGATTAGACAACAGAGCTATGTATATTTAAGATACTTTCCATAGTTTGAAAAGTTAATCGCCTATGAAAAATACAGTTATTACTAGATTTGTCTGTTGTGTCTTGTGTACTATAATCTGTCTGTTTGGTGTTGTCAGTTTATTTTCGATCTATGACTTTGAATGTCCCTCTGGTAGCTTTCGACCCTCTATCAATTTATTCACTTGTATACTGTTATGTTGCATTTAACTCAACCATAAAATAGCCACCTGTTCTTGAAAACATTTTACAGTAAAACAATTAAAAAAAATCATTATATTTTATATTTGGCAACAACCAATTCACCTTTTTCCTGGTTATTGACACCATTTTGAAGTGTTCCTCTCTTTCAATATTTTTGTAATGTATTATTCAAATCAAGTGTGCAAATATTTTTAAAACTTTAAAACCTATAATCTAGCGTAGCTTTTTTATGTTCACAGATAATTTTTACATTATTTGACAAAAATGACAAGATGCATCAAATAATGCGTTTTGGTGACGGAAATGACAATAATCAGAATTCCTGTTGCTCAGTTGTGTTACCTTGTTTACTACTTACTTTGTTTGTTAAATACTTTTGTTAGTGAAGTGGACGTTTTCGTTTTTTGCCTTGGTGGTGTCACGGTATTTTCGACTTATGACTTTGAATGTCCTTTGTTATCTGTCACCCCTCTTTTATATATCTTAATTTAGCTATAATTAGATTTTATTCTGACCGGATCCTGATATGTCTGTCACTCTAGCGGAGTAGTATATCATACCATACACAAGTTCAGTCGTTTTTTTTTTTTTTTTTTTTTTTTTTTTTTTTTGTTAACGGATTCATTTGGTTTCTGCCACAAAGAAATGTAGTATTATTGACAATGCAACCATTTTACAACAGCAATGGAATGACACAGGAAATTAGTTCTCTCTGATGTATTCAAGCTTTTGCATTATTTCATTTCAGTTGTGTTTTTATTAATTACGCTGCTCTTGTCCATCCTTGTTACAAACAAGTACGTTTTATAACAAACTTTTATATTCGGACATGTATTAGTATGTTATGTATCAACAAGTACGATCTTTCATCAATTGGTTAATTTAAGAGTATAATAATAATTCATAAGATGCATTCTTTTTATAAACAATACCCCATCTATGATATGTATTACAATAAATGATATAAACTGAAATAGTATATGACATTTTAGGTAAACATAAATCAAGATGACAGCAAAGAGACACGGTGAAATGACTTTTTTATGAATAGCCAAGAGTATATATTCCAATTAACTTTAGGAATAAAACAAGTCGATAGAACATGCAAGCAGTCAGCAACGGATCCCCTTGAAATTTGTTTTTTAATTTTATGCAAAACAGAAAGAGAGTGGGACACTCTCTCTGCATAACATATATTTTGTTTTGTAATACGTGGCTATTTATAAACAGGTTTGCAAATGCCCTATTTTACAAATGGAATAAACCATACGGTAGCACTCCGAGGTAAGGATTGAATAACAATTCCTCATTCTTTTCTCTGGATATTTCGAATTTGAATGTTGTATGCAATTAAATCATTTTTGGATATCTGAAGATTAATATAGCACGAACTTTGTGATTCAATTTTACAACAGCTATAGGCGAAATACATCCATTTTTTATTTCAGATTTTAGTTAATAGTTCTAGAAAGGACATTCTTAAAGGGTTTTAATTCTAGTTTGAAATAAGTTATAAGGGATTATGTGAAATTTTTATGCCCCTTTTTGCAAAATTTTACGGTAAATAAATGCTAGGTTTTACCATAGATACACAAAAAAGACACTGATTACACAAACAGTTGACTTAATGGATAAGAAAGCCAGGAATAGAAGGTAAAATTGTGTGGTTCAATTTACTTTTATTTTCTTTCTGTGGAGTGCTACCTACATCTTTTAACTCTCATTGGTTACCGGAACACGGAACGAAGATCCGGTTTACTAAATAAAGTATATCGAATCAATGAATCTCTTATGTCACTACGTAATGTAACACATTTCACGTTTATTTACTTAAATGTGAATTAGGCGTTACTTACACAGTGTATTCCCGTAAACTACACATATATATATATATATATAAAACAATTTATACATGTTCATTGAAATTAACACATATAATTCACATTAATCGGGCTATAAAACCAGATTTAAATCATCATTTTCTGCATATGGAAATGCATGTACTAAGTCAGGATTATGATAGTTATTTTCCATAAGCTTGATGTGTTTAAACTCTTAAATATGCCATTTGATTAGAGACTTGCAGTGTTGAAGTTTTCTTGGAGTTAGTTATTTTTTGTTATTTTACTTGTGCTTCTACAAAGGATGTAGAACAGTTACAGTACATACTATCAATTTAATATCAATCTTGTCTATAAAAAAAAGACATTATTAATAACTTTTTGAGACGCTTTTTTAACACTTTGCAATCGAAAACATGGTTTGGTTTTGATTTTCCTTAAGTGGTATAGGCAGTGTTTGCACCCACAATATAGGTCAACATAAAAAAATAACCGGCGCAATATATTAATATGCCGAATGTAGGAACCTGTCATAAAAAAATCTGACAAGATGCATATCCTATGTATATGTACTGACACCATCAATTTAATTTAAAAGTTTAACCTTTAAAACTGTTGTCATATGAAAACAGCCGTATAAACCCTATAGGCTAAGTGTGAGGCGGACTCTCGAACGGACACGTGTAAGTCCATATGCTCCCAGCATTATGACTAGGATCGTCATGCGTATGTCGTGATTTAAACAATTTAAACATTATTTAGGGTCTACATTGTACAAATTTGACAATAAGAAACGTTTGATTTAGGCAGGAATGTTGGCTTGCAATAGACCTTCCACAGACCCATCAGAGTTGTAGCTAAGATATTTTAGAGTACAGAGAACGTGTTAATCAACCAATGCGAGGCACAGGATTAACAATTTTTATCCTTGTTGTTTTCAGATAACCTGACAATTAAAAAAAATATTTCCTCATTTAGATTAATAATCATAAAGTTTCTGTTTGCAATGTGCATGGCACGGTGTGCACACAGTATTAACTTACGTGCACCTATTTCCTTGTTTACAATGATTATAGGTACATGTCTGGTAACAATAGCATTATTTATAATAGAATATTCTCGTTTTCATTTATCGTCAATATATGTACTGTAATAGTAGCACCGTTTATCAGTGTATATTTTAATAAGAAATGATCGCCAGATTAAACACCATACTTAATGTCGATGATCACCATTGTCTCCATCTATCAATATTAAACATACGTGTACTTCTGTGCACATTTTTCCTTTAGCTTGTATTTTCGGTGGATGCCCGTCTCATTGTCTCACCCTATATCTTTTATAATCCTTCAATATTAGCTGCTCCGTTTAAATAACTTGAATCCTCAAAAATCTACTTTTGATTGTTTTAACATTTTATTACTGAAAGGTTAAGCTGCCGAAGACTGATTGTTTTATGCAGGTAACATGCTGTAGCAGGTCATTATTTAGGTTAATATGATTAACTACGACATGTACTATGCATTGAAGTGTTATGCATTCTGAAATAATGACAATTTTGTTGTATAAATAATTTCAAACTTAAAACGTTTTTATGTCTGCTAGTTATAGGCATAAGACGTTGTTTACATATCACGCATTCGCGACGATGATGTGGTCAGCTGTGATTTTGATACTTTGTGTAATTCATTCACATGTAAGTTATATAAATACTAATATCTGTTTTTAAACGTAATGTTCTTCCATTTATTACTGCACCGATTGATTAAATGTATTTATTTGAATCATTACTTTTTTTATAATATGAAATATATTGTGTGTTCATGTACCAAAACAGATGTACGTATCAATTAAAAATGATTCTTTAACACATCTACAAATAAAACAACGTATTAATTTACAATTATATATTGGTGCGTTCTTTTTAAAACTTTCGTTTGTAGCGTATACCATGTATACAGAACATATTTTGGTTGTAAAATCCATTTGTTTTGCTTTACAGTTAGCGATACATTTACTCCTCCTTCTCCTTTACATTGTCTTTTTTAAAAATTTACTGTTAGCAAAAATAAGAATTATTCTAAATACTAAGGATTTTCTTATCCCAGGCATAGTAAACCTTAGCCGTATTTGGCACAACTTTTTTGAATTTTTGGTCATCAATGCTCTTCAACTTTGTACTTGTTTGGCTTTCTTTACTATTTTGATCTGAGCGTCACTGGTGAGCCTTATGTAGATAAAACGCACGTATGGTGTATTAAATTACAAGCCTGGTACCTTTGATAACTATTAGCATGTCGAAATGTCCTATTGTTTGTTTATTTGTGTATTGCTCTGTCCTGAATGTTCTTGCATTTATTTGTACTGTAGTCCTATCATGTAATGTTGTCATTTTAGTGTTATATTTAACATTGCTTTTAAAGCACGAGGTTTGGCTAGCCGCAAAACCAGGTTCAACCCACCATTTTTCTTACAATGTCCTGTACCAAGTCAGGAAAATGGCAGTTGTTATCTTATAGTTCGTTTCTGTGTGTGTTGCATTGTCGTTTTGTGTTTCTGTTGTTTCGTTGTTTACCTCTTATGGTTGATGTGTTTACCTCAGTTTTAGTTTGTAACCCGGATTTGTTTTCTCTTAATCGATTTATGGCTTTTGAACAGCGGTATACTACTGTTACATTTTTTTACTTTTTAAATTATTTAACCTATATGTTATTATCGATACAGTTTTCAACAAATTCATTCCTTGAAATATCTACATTTTTTTATTTTGTTGAAATGTAACCTTCAGGATGTTTCGTATGCACTACTCATTAACTTTGTTTCAACCAAATTCCTTTTATCCTGAATTCATAAAGAATAGAATAACTATATATCCTTGGTATTAACTTGAAAACAACCGTCAACTTATTGGTACAAACATATTTCAAAGAGATTGTTGGGCTGAACCTTTTTATAGCTAAACCTCCAACTTGTATGACAGCCGTATTCGTTTCCGTTATATTGACACCATTGAGCAACCCAAAGTGGGCACACAAACTAAACACAAAACTTTAACAGTTCCATTTATCCGAAGAGCCCCTCTGGACTGAAGAGCAAGCGGAACGCAATACGTCATTAGTGTTTCATTCCTGTAAGCAAAACCTTAAACACTCGAATACCACTTTTTTTTATTGCAAAAACTGACTCCTTTATAAATCAATCATAAAAAGACAAACTCATTGTGTCTGACATCGTTTGAAACCTGGTATATGTGTGTCTTATTAGCAAACACACAACATATTTTGTCTTATATAAACAGTCACCAAAAACCAATACATAGATATCATGGCCTGGCTTAAAGAAGAAAATGAAAAGGAAAATTAGTGTATTTGCTGGAGGCCATTAAAAATTAAATATAATCAGACGATCGTTAGAAATAATCTCTTTTTAATGCATAAGTTGATCTACCACATGTGTTACCACTGCTGTAAAAATATTTATGATCATTTCCTCCTAAAAAATATATCAATTGAATATACATGTTTAATTATCGACAGCAGCAACAATACAAGTACATTTCAGATTTTGATACTGATCCTAACGCACTTTCGTAAAATGTAGGATTTATCGTATCTTATCTGATATACTTTACCCACGGTAACGATACTTTCTTATATGTTAGGGGGTAACACAATTGTGTATCATTTTGTTTGAAGATAAAACAAAATTATTTTAGCTATGAATAATTGGTACTCATTAAAATACAGACTAGAAAAATGTGTTTTTTATCAAATTGTCAAACATTTTACATATATCGTCTGCGGTTGCTAAATATTATAACAATGACATTGAATCGATACAATTACAATTTGGTTTTGGAAGATTTATCGAAGATGTAGGCAGTCTTTAAACAGCAGGCAGGTTAAAATTGTCTTACTCATGGCTTTAGTGACATCTTATCATGGCAACAATAAAAAAAAGTATCCTTATTTACGTAAAACAATTATGATAGAAATATAATGATCCGACGTGGACTATATTGTCTGGTTTCTCTGATTTTTGTTTCTAGTATATGTAAAAACACTTCAAGTGTTCAGATTTTAACAACTTTAGAAATCAATATCTAATTGATTGTACAAAGTTAAATGAATTGATAGAAATCGACAAAGGAGGGGCGAAAGATACCAGTGGGGCATTCAAACTCATAGATCGTTAATAAACTGACAACGCCATGGCTAAAATAGAAAAAGACAAACAGACAACTAATAGTACACAGGACACAACATAGAAAACTAAAGACAAAACAACACGAACCCCGACAAAAAATGGGGGAGCAACAACATCATAAAAGGAACTAAAATTGTAATTTCAAATGTACTGTGAATGAGTTGGTTTGATAATGAAAAGTAGATGTTTCAACTTTCCTGTTTTAAACATAGTTAACATTTTATACGATCGGCTTCAAAGGACAGCTGCAAAACCAATAAAAATAGTACCATAACACCAAGATTTTTTGCATAGTCTTCCAACTATACAGAAAGTGTCCGACAAACGTATTGAAGATGAATCCAGACTTGTTGATATATTGCATACACCTTTAAAAATTGAAAATCCAAAACCTACAAGCAAATCTGAGCTGAGAAATATATATCTGATGCAACTTTCAAATCTTTAAACATGAAAAGATATTTTTCTAGTTTAATAACATGAGCATTATGAAATAGAGATATAGGATTATTCTCATAAGTCAACATGCTGCAAATTATAATTGACAAACTTATTCAAAGTAGCTGGAACAATGTGTCCATAGTACACGGATGCCTTATCCGCACTATCATTTTCTATGTTCAGTGGACCGCGAAATGGGGTAAAAACTCTAACTTGGCATTAAAATTATAAAGATCATAGCATAGGGAACATGTGTACTAAGTTTCGAATTGATTGTTCTTCAAAACAACATCGACCAAAAACTTTAACCTGAAGCGGGACAGACAGATTAGAAAACATGATGCCCACAAATGGGGCATACAAATTGGCGATTAAGAAATACCGTTGCAAATATTAATTATTACACACTAGATCTTTAACTTCTGAAAATCGATTAATATGCATGTACGTCTGAACCAGTGACAACTCTACGACAGATTGTATCCATCAGATCACCAGTGATGGTGATACAAGGCTGAAAACACATTCTGTATATATATTTCGTCTAAATAACAGCCGGATAATGCTAGATCCGTTAATTTGCGGAAGTAAATTATTGTTCTTCCCTTGTCTGGATTCGAACTCATGCTACTATCAAATCGCCTTGCACTATGCCCGGCACGCAATATATATATATATTTATATATAAACTGAAATTATAATATTATTTTCACATAAAAAAACAATAAACAAACATTCGGATCTCAACCGTTAGTTGTACCTCAGCACAATATCATCTGATCCTTAAACTGGAAACGAATAAACTGACGAAATTGTGATGGCACAGAATCTAGTGTAGACTAAGATAACATATGATTGATAACTTTTTTACGTACATTGTTAATACAGTAATCTTGTCTTTATTTATACAGTTAGCAACCAATCCACCATGTTTTATTACAGTAATCTTGTCTTTTTTATACAGTCAGCATCCAATCCACCATGTTTTGATACAGTAATCTTGTCTATCTTTATACAGTTAGCAACCAATCCACTATGTTTTGATACAGTAATCTTGTCTTTATTTATACAGTTAGCAACCAATCCACCATGTTTTAATACAGTAATATTGTCTTTATTTATACAGTAAGCAACCAATCCACTATGTTTTAATACAGTATTCTTGTCTTTATTTATACAGTTAGCAACCAATCCACCAAGTTTTAATACAGTAATCTTGTCTTTATATATACAGTTAGCAACCAATCCACCATGTTTTAATACAGTAATCTTGTCTTTATTTATACAGTAAGCAACCAATCCACCATGTCTTAATACATTAATCTTGTCTTTATTTATACAGTTAGCAACCAATCCACTATGTTTTGATACAGTAATCTTGTCTTTATTTATACAGTTAGCAACCAATCCACCATGTTTTAATACAGTAATCTTGTCTTTATTTATACAGTTAGCAACCAAACCACCATATTTTATTACAGTAATCTTGTATTTTTATACAGTCAGCAACCAATCCACCATGTTTTAATACAGTAATCTTGTCTTTATTTATACAGTTAGCAACCAAACCACCATGTTTTATTACAGTAATCTTGTCTTTTTATACAGTCAGCAACCAATCCACCATGTTTTAATACAGTAATCTTGTCTTTATTTATACAGTTAGCAACCAATCCACCATGTTTTAATACATTAATCTTGTCTTTATTTATACAGTTAGCAACCAATCCACTATGTTTTGATACAGTAATCTTGTCTTTATTTATACAGTTAGCAACCAATCCACCATGTTTTAATACAGTAATCTTGTCTTTATTTATACAGTTAGCAACCAAACCACCATGTTTTATTACAGTAATCTTGTATTTTTTATTTTTATACAGTCAGCAACCAATCCACCATGTTTTAATACAGTAATCTTGTCTTTATTTATATCGTTAGCAACCAAACCACCATGTTTTATTACAGTAATCTTGTCTTTTTTGTACAGTCAGCAACCAATCCACCATGTTTTAATACAGTAATCTTGTCTTTATTTATACAGTTAGCAACCAATCCACCATGTTTTAATACAGTAGTCTTGTCTTTATTTATACAGTAAGCAACCAATCCACCATGTTTTAATACAGTAATCTTGTCTTTATTTATACAGTTAGCAATCGATCCACCATGTCCAAAGATAAAACAGACAGGGAAATGTATCGGTTTACAGTAATCTTGTCTTTATTTATACAGTTAGCAATCGATCCACCATGTTTAAAAATAAAACAGACAGGACAATGTCTCGGTTTACAGTAATCTTGTCTTTATTTTACACATAGTTAGCAATTGATCCACCATGTCCAAAGATAAAACAGACAGGACAATGTCTCGGTTTACAGTGATCTTGTCTTTATTTATACAGTTAGCAATTGATCCACCATGTTTAAAGATAAATCAGACAGGACAATGTCTCGGTTTACAGTAATCTTGTCTTTATTTATACAGTTAGCAATTGATCCACCATGTTTAAAGATAAAACATACAGGACAATGTCTCGGTTTACAGTAATCTTGTCTTTATTTATACAGTTAGCAATTGATCCACCATGTTTAAAGATAAATCAGACAGGACAATGTCTCGGTTTACAGTAATCTTGTCTTTATTTATACAGTTAGCAATTGATCCACCATGTTTAAAGATAAAACAGACAGGACAATGTCTCGGTTTACAGTAATCTTGTCTTTATTTATACAGTTAGCAATCGATCCACCATGTCCAAAGATAAAACAGACAGGACAATGTCTCGGTTTACCCAAAACGGATAAATGTCAAACAGATAGTGAATGTGGACACGGTAAGACCATTAATACATTTTGAAATCTTTAGCATGTATTTGAATCAAAATTAAAAGTATTAACCGCAAGAGCATCTCAACCCTACGCGTTATCACCAAGTCTCCCAATATTATAATTTAAAAAAATATATTACATAAAAAAACATTAAAGAAGCTTATACAAACGATTGAGAAAAAGGTTTCACGTTATGGTCCTTATCAAATCATCGGAACTATATCGTAAAAGACAGGTATAAACGACCTGTATAATAAATCGATTTTACCAATTCAAATAAAGAACTCACAATGCTGATATCAAAGTTTTGTATTAAGAATTTTAGTGGTTTGTGTATGGACAGGGATAACACTTAAACAATATAACGTTTATAAATATTTACAAAATGTCATTTTTAAGACTTTATTCTATATACCGTCTTTTTCTCTTTGTGCACAATTCTAACAAATGTTTTGGTGATATATTTATAGCAATACATATTAGACCTGTAATATGAGTTTGTGTTCGACATATTCACCCTATCCACACAGGAAGGTTTATTAAAATGAATCAGTTTGCTATTTATTATAATATAGAATATGGAGATGCGGTATGACTGCCAGTTAAAAAAATATCTAACAGTCCAAATAGAACTCTACACAAATGCCATTTTTCGTGTAGACTGTTTTTCTAACATTGCACCTACTCAGTTATGTGTAAATTGAAAATAGACTTGGATGAGGACGACTGAAACTTTAAGTTATCAGTTCGAATTGTTGACATTCTAATGGCACATACAGTAGTGTGGACTAAGATATCCTATAACTGATAATGGAGTAGGGGCATTTAGGCCCTTATTTGACTCAAAAATTACTCCAAATTTGAAATTTATCATATAATTTGCATATTTTGTAAAATTTCGTGATTTTCCTTGTTTTTCATCAAATTTTAAGTAAATTTTAGATCCAAAAAGTATGTGCACACCCAAGAAACAACTTTATATTTGATGAAATTATGTCAATAGTTATAATAAAGCTTCTGTTAAATTATTTTGTAGTTTCTTTGCTGCGCACGATGTTTCCGCCACGGAAATAAAGATAGAAAACTGCATAAATTCTGTATTTTTCATCGTTTTTTTTTTTAAAACAGTACATATTATGACGTAATTGTGACGTCATCAGATAAAAATCATAATGTTTTTCATTTATATTTCTTGACCCTATGCATTTCTAAACATTATGTGCCAATTTGAAATAGTTTGGCCAAAACCAGTCTTCAATGCAGTAATCTTATCTTTATTTTACACAGTAAGCAATCAATTCACTGCCGTCATTTTTTGCCAATGACAATGGGAAAATAGCCAATATAAAAATGGGGAAAAAAATACATGTTTAAGTGTGTTTAGCCTAGTAATTGACTGTGTAATTTTCACTCATAGTTAACAGCCAAATTAACTTCCTTTATTTTTAACATTGCCATATTGAAAATAAATTCAATACTTTTTGAAAAAAATGTTTTGTTTATCAGCAATTAGCTACATTAAATTCTAATCAATACGTATAAATACATTCAGTATTTGAACTAGAAATGGGTATTCCATTTTCTTCGATTCTGTAATATTCTATTGTTTCCTGTTGGTTTTATATTTTCTAGACTCGATGTGCTGCCCAAGAGAATGTGGAAAAGAATGTGTAAGTAATGTTTGTTTGGGGTAACAAAAAGGAAGAGTCATTGTCTCATTCGTTTTAAATCTTTTCATGACAAACCGAAAATTACTACAATATTTAAATTGAAATGCATATTTTTTCTCCGAATCTGACTTACAGAATTTGACTTATCGCCAAAAGCATACTTACATGAGCAGCGATCGTTGTTACATGTGAAGCAGGATATGCATACCCATCCGGAGCAAATGATATCACATCAAGTTTCAGTAGGTTAAAGTTGATCCTTCTTAGTTTTCTGTGATGTGTTTTGTTTTCAATTCTTTGGCGTTTTTATTTTAGCCATTAAGTGACGTGGAAGTCTTTGTAATGTTTAAAAACGAAGCCTTTACTAAGAACCAAATTATCTTTCTTTAAATACAGAAAACACTCGTGAATTCACTAAAAGTTTTGCTGTTCTAGTGATTATCTACTTTGTGTACATCGTGAACAATTGTGGATCTGCTTACCCTTCCGGAGCACCTGAGATAACCCCCAGTTTTTGGTGGGGTTCGTGTTGCTCAGTCTCTAGTTTTCTATGTTGTGTCTTCTGTACTATTATTTGTCTTTTTATTTTTAGCCATGGCGTTGTCAGTTTATTTTCAATCTATGAGTTTGAATGTCCCTCTGGTATCTTTCGTCCCTCTTTAAAATGTATCATATATTTGTTACATATTTGTTTGTTTTTATAGTGATTAAGATTATAACACAATATTGACTGCTGTACCCATATTTTTGACATGTTTACCTATTATGTCTGTTTGTTTTGTTCGCACATCGTTGTCAATATGCTGAATTTGATGCGACTGTCATACAAGTGAGAGGTTTAGCTAGCTTTAAATCCAGGTTTAGTCCACAATTTTCTACATACAAAAATGCCTGTACCAAGTCAGGAATATGACAGTTGTTATCCATTCGTTTGATGTGTTTCAGCTTTCATTTTGCCATTTGATTAGATACTTTCCTTTTTGAATTTTCCTGAGAGTTGATTATTTCTTTTATTTTACTTTTTTTTATATATATTTACTACAGATCCCTTTCCGTCATTGTTCACAACAATATTTCTAGGAGCATGTTGATTTGTATATTTTGTAATAAATATTTGTGATGTATCTCATGTATCTAACTAATTATAAAAATATAATTTCAAACATTGAAGGTAATTGTTTCTTTAACTGTCTAAGAAACGTGAACATATCATTTAATATTGAGGAACATCGATTGTTTTCTTTTTTTCCTCCCATAATTGACAACCAATTTGAAACATGTTTATCATATAATTAAGAACCCTTCTTATCAAATCGGGATATATGCGGTTTTTTTTTTAATCTATAGATTGTAATAATTTTAAGAAAACCATAATAACGTAAACAAATGTTGATCGATAAACAATTCTACAAACAAAAGAGATAAAGTTTAGAGTAGAAATAATGCAAAAAAAAGATGAGTTGACAAAGCGTGACAAAGTGCGACTTAAGTCCAACTGATACGAGCTGTTCAAAGTAATATATATATATATATGTATAGAGATCCCTTTTTCAATTATAATTTCAGACAGTAAAGCGTAAATATGGACTTTGTCCCACTTTTACCGAAAAACCAGTGAGTTATTGTATGGTAGCATTCGTTATTTCTAATTGTGGAGGTAATGATGCAGACTGCCCAGGTATGTACCTTGTTTTTATAGTGTTTTCAAAACAGAATGGAGATAACTGTATTGTATTTTAAGCTCCGACGGCATCAATTGGTGATTTGATGGTCGCAAGTTAAGTTTACTGGCGATGCGTTAGCAGAGACAGTAAACGGGTATTTGCGACCATCAAATCATCAATTGATGCCGTCGGAGCTTAGAATACGATATTGTTATCTCCATTCTAATGAAACTGACAGAAAACAACGTCAAATGATACATTAAAAATCTGCCATACGTCGTCTGCGCTTGCCCGAAAGTTTTCATAGCATGAATTGATGCCATGAAAATTTGTGACGTTATCCAATCAAATTGAACGTTACAAACAATGTTGCATTAGAATGATGTATAATGAAGAAATGAAGAAGGTAAACAGCGTGTTCACAATTTGTGAAATAATAAAAGTAATTCAAATTTCAAATACAATAACAAATCTAGTGTTATTGCTTACAAGATAACCTTAAGTGTAAATTATGATCAGATAAGCTTTAGTTTAACTTATGACCTACAACCGACTGCGACTTTTTAACGAGGACAATTGACAAGAAATTGCCAAGAAAAAAACCCTTAAGATGAATCTTGCTAATTCTTTACTTTACTAAAAAAAGATGTAATAAACACTGCATTAGTTTATACAGTAATTTTTTTTTCAAATAAAAATAAAGAAATTAGCCAGAAAAACAACCATTACGATATATCCCTCGATTTCTCACTTTAAAAAAAAAATGATGATATGAACACTGCATAAAAGAGGGACGAAAGATACCAGAGGGACAGTCAAACTCATAGATCGAAAACAAACTGACAACGCCATGGCCAAAAATAAAAAGACAAACAGACAAATAATAGTACAGATGACACAACATAGAAAACTAAAGACTAAGCAACACGAACCCCTTAAAAAACTGGGGGTGATCTCAGGTGCTCCGGAAGGGTAAGCAGATCCTGCTCCAAATGTGGCACCCGTCGTGTTGCTTATGTTATTACAAATCCGGTAATTAGTCTAATTCGGTAAGTCACATTCGTGAAAAGGGAGGTTATTGTAGTTACGACATAAGGAACATATCCGATATCATCTGTGAAACGGTTATTCCATAACGGTCAACCAACTCGTGATGGCGTCCGTAAAATTTACGAAGGGATGACTTCAACTTCACCATTTGGAACTCTTGGTTTAATAGCTTCCTTGTGAGCAGCAATCCTCTATCAAGGAAATCATGATAGGAAACACAAGCACGGGAATATCGTATCAATTGGGAGATATATACTCCGTTTGCAGGCGCTGCTGGAATTGTTGCTACATAGAAATGGAAAGTTCACAATTGGGAAGCTAAAATCATCTCTTTTGTCGTAAAGTTTTGTTTTCAACCGACCCTCATTGTCAATTTGTAGATGTAAGTCAAGATATGAGGCAGACTTAATTGTATCTGTAGTATCCTTTATCTCTAGTTCGATGGGATAGATTCGTTCAACATAGTCACCAAATTTTGTATTATTTAGTGAGAGAACATCATCTATATAGCGGAACGTAGAGTTAAAGGATATTGCTAACTTCTTATCTTTCTTCCTAAGAAGTTCCTATATGAAGTCAGCCTCATAATAATAAAGAAACAAGTCGGCAAGAAGAGGGGCACAATTGGTTCCCATTGGAATGCCGACAGTCCCTCCAAACGTAACAAATGTTGTCAATCAAGAAATCAAGCATCTTGATAATGTCAGTTTCAGAGAATTTTTTGTTTGAATCAGAGTGATTCTTTACAAGTTTATAAGTTTCACAGTTACCTTTACAAATGTGTTACCAACCGCGCGAGGACTGTATAGCTAGTCAAGGTCGTTACAAACTCCCATCAGGAAGTATTTGCATGGCGGGGGGATTTTAGCATAGCATTATCGATTTTTTTTAATTTGCAAATTGTTTAATTTCTGTTGCCTAAATAGGTGTATATGCAGAATAAGTCATCATTATATTTTTTAAATTACATATAAAAATTGAAATGTGTATTATGTATGTTATTTTCCCTTGAATTGTGTACATGTTGCAAAGGGCAAAGGGCAAATGTCAAAGGACTTAAGAGTAACCACAGATCTAAACAAAACTAATTTTGGATATGGTAGATGAACGACAATCCAAAACGGTGATGCCCGTTAAACCGTACCTTACTATAGAAATAGATGTATCCCCCCTACCTCTAATAATAATAGAATTTTGAAAATCTTTAAATGTTCAATACAATTTGCCGTTCAGTTTAAACACGATTGACGAAGGTCGGTGGTTTTACCGGCAACTCCAGCTTCTTCCAACAATAAAAAATAGCCGCCACGAAATAGCCTAAAAGTGGCGTTGAAACACCAACAATCAATCAATTTAATACAATTGTAATTCCGTTTGATTTAGGTACTAAGAAATGCTGTCCAAATATATGTGGATCTCGACAGTGTAAAGAACCCGCAACAGCAAGTAGCTTAAAACAAATTATATTTCACAAGTTTGTGTTTTGATATTCAGGTTATATTTTCCAAATAGCTGTTACAGAAGTTAAGAGTTATGGGTAAAAGGGCAAAATAAAGAGCAAAAAAAAAGAATAGAGAAACAAAATGTTTAATTTAATGTTAGTCCATCTGCAACACAAAGCATTGTACATCATGTACATGGTATCAGAAAGCCTCGGTTTAAACAAGTTTTGAATATATTGGTTCTTAGAATGAAAGCAGAACGACTGGTAGGTAAAGTAGACTTTCTTATATTCTGAGTATTATAGAACTTAAAACACCATACTGTGAATTCATTATTATTCGTCGGATACTTATTGGTGTGCATTTTGTCGATACAGATGAACCATACATTGAAATAATCAACAGTTTACAAATGTTCTCATTGCTAGTATGCACCCTTTGTCGATACAAAAAAAAAAAAACACATTGTATCTACGAAATTAATCAATCAACAACAATATAAATAATCTAAATCAACCAATAGACATTTTTCTTTTTGATTTTTCTAATATTTAAAAAAATATTGTAGAAGCCCCGACCAGAGTGTCCTTCTAGATCTTCTCAAAACAAGGTAGCCGCCTGTCACCTGCACCAATGTAGTCACGATAAGGAATGTTCCCAAGGTTAGTACATTCAGCTATTAAATACAACTTAGCTATTGAGATATAAATTCAAAACAACGAACATTTGAGGATTATGTATTTGATTGAAAATCTCATTGAAACCGTCCCTATCAGGACATTTGAACCGATTCCAATGTGGTTTTAAGGTAATCCTTTGTGAATTAATTCTTGCTGTGGATTCAACTCAATCATTATGTGTCACGATATTGGGGAAACAGAAAAGCATGCTTGGTATCAGTGCTTAGAAAACAAGAATAAATAGTACATCTCATATCATGTAATAATTCATCTTTATATTTGGCATCAATTTTTTACGATGACCATGACGATATCTGTTTTATCATGCTTAGTCTTAACGTCTCCTCTTAAGTAGTGATGAAGAATTCCATCGCTTCAATCGTCTTTGAATCAAATGTATTAATTATATTGTTCCAGATAAAATATGTTGTGGCGTTACTTGTGGAATAGGATGTACAGAACCAGTACAACCGAATGTGAGTTAACATAATCCAAACTTAGTTTGCGCAATTTATCTTAAAATGTAAGTCTTTTAATCAGTTGTTTTGTAAAAATCTGAGTTAGTTGTACGTTTATGGTTTATATATTGTCTACCATCAAGACATTGGTTGCCTTTTAGTTAGTCGAACTTTATATGACGTGGAACGTTTGGTTTTTAATCTCCTCTCACTCCTGATTTGAATAATAGCTGTTTGAGTTGAAAGGTACTGAAAACGAAATGCACATTCAGCACCACATTGTATTTCTATAACATAAAAGGTAGAAATAGATGAGTTTATGCATTGAAACTACTTCAAATTACTTCAAAATAATCTAAATTCTACTAATCAAATTTGAAATCGGCTATAAGTTTCTTTTCCATTTTTTTTTTTTTTTGCTGTCGGAATGCGTTTTTGTTTTTAATATATTTAGGGTATATGTGGTCTTATCAACTTGTCTACTGTCATTTGGCTTCGAATTTATGTTGTGGATTCGATCTTAACTTTGATTAAACTAGGATTAACAGTTGTATGCCAAATGTTGGTGGTTCTCAACGATCACCTACATCATATCAAAATGGTATCAAATAAATAGCCACGAGTGTTGAAAGAGTTGTAATGGTAGATTCACTGTATATGTCATCTTGGAAAAATAAGTTGCAGCATACAATCGGTAAAGTTTTTTGCTTCAATCTGCAAACTGTAAGACAGGTTTGTCAATTGTGTGATTTAGGAGGTCAGTAGAAATATACCTCAGGTTACAAATGTAATTTTTCGTTTATTTTTATTATAAGAATACGCACAATTAAGAAATTTGCCTTAACACATATTGCTCTTTCAACTGTCGGAACTATAGTTCTATCATTAGCTGTCAAGTTCATGTTCACCGATTTGACTCAAAATCTCATATTAGATTTATAACAATTTAACACATTTATCCAAATAGTAAAAAGTATAAAGTGAACAATTTACAGGACATTAGCTCGATAATATATAGCTTCGTTCCTTGTGTATTTTAGTTTAGACGCCATCTAATTCACTATTGAGATGACCCTGAAAACAACCGACTGTCACATAACATGATATAAACATAAACATAAATATCAAAATACATATGGACCTCATGCAAATCGATTTTTCTATGTCTGTTGATTTTAATTTTAAGTTTGAAAAACAAGTTAATTTTCGATTTAACCTGTATAAGAATGATTTGTTTGCGGATCGAATTAGTCAATCAAATGATTTACCTTTGTTTCAATTTCAATGGTGAAATTCTTGTCTTTTAATACACGCATTAATCTTGCATAATCCATCTCTAGCTAAGGAATTAAATTGGAGTTCACATGAATACGGATTCAATGCGGTCGAATTATTCAGTTGCAAGTAAATAATTCATCATCGATGTTTCTTAGCTTATTTGACAAAATTGAACCATATTGGCTGCTAATAGCGAATTATTATTTAACTATTTTACTTTCAGTAATGATTAAACAAAACAAATCATAATTTAATTTTTTTTATGTATCTCGTAGCTAGTGCCCCTTTAAGTGTATTTACATAAAGCATGCATATCTAATTTAACTGTTTTAGCCACCAAAACCAAGACAGGGAGTTTGTCCGCCATTTCCTAAAATCGATCCAAACTCTTGTAACCTTGTAGATGTAAGAACTGAATGTGACGTTGATTCAGATTGTACAGAAAGTAAGTATACAAATCACTATCTTTCAGGATAATTTGAGCTGAAAATCACCTCTCCATCAAACAACATCACCCAACAAAGGAAACAAAAATAAAAACAAAAAACATGATATAATTTCAATTAAAACATAAATACATGTAATATTGCTTTGTGTTTTTTTTTTGTACATTGTACATAAAGAGGGAGGGTTGACATCTCAAAAAACATGTTTAACCCCGTCATAGTTTTGCTCCTGTCCTTATTCAGGAGCATCTGGTCTTGTTTAGTCTTGTATTATTTTCAATTTTAGTTTCTTTTATATATTTCGAAGTTTAGTATGACGTCCATTATCACTGAACTAGTGCACATTTTGTTTAGGGGCCAGATCAAGCACGCCTCCGGTTGTGGGCTTTTCCCGCTGTATTGAAGACCCATTGGTGGACTTCAGCTGTTTTCTGCTCTTTGGTCGGGTTGTTGCCTCTTTGACCTATTCCCCATTTCTATTCTCAATTTTAGTAGTCTATTTCAAGTTATTATAAGGACACACATTTTCTCTGTGGTAGCACAAGTTCTGATATAAAACAAGACAAAATCAACAACAGATTAGTTGTGGACATGATTCATTTATATGACAGCAATATATATTCCGTCTCAGTGGAGACAATGCGGCATATCACAAAATCAGTTAACATCTGAGGAAAAGAGTTCAGCTGTTTTGTACTCATTGTTTACTATTGTGCTGGTTAAGATAGTCATCTGCATTCCTCGGCACATATTTAAGACAAACAATTTTGCTGAATCTATACAAAAAAGGAAGATGTGGTATGATTAGAATGTTTTTTTTATTAATCAAATGATATCCAAAACATACTATCTATGGAAATAAACTCATCATAGATACCAGGATTAAATTTGGTATTTACGCCAGACGCACGTTTCGTCTACAAAAGACTAATTAGTGACGCTAGAATCCAAAAAAGTTAAAAAGGCCAAAAAAAGTACGAAGTTGAAGAGCATTGAGGACCAAAATTCAACAAAAGAATTCAATTGACTTGATATTTATTCAGGTAAAAGGAACAAGGGCATTATGGTTAGGTCACAAAATGATTTCGTATATGCTAGTTTTCGTGTGGTTTATTACACATGTAACAAAACAATAAATTTATAGTCAACCAAAGACGCAATAGGTGGGCTACTAATTACAAAAAATTTTTTACAATGATTTTTAATAATTCTCAATTATGTATAGTGACAAAATACAGAATAGAAAAAAAAAAGTAAACACAATGTATACTTAAATATTTTATATTTTAAAATGTGTAGTCCTTTTTATTATAGAATTTTAACAACTGGTAACGTACGTATCTAACTTATCTGCTATTTCCATTTAAGGAAATAAAAAAAAATTAAAAAACTGCTGTGGGACGCGATACTGAGATGTTGCGAAAAAAATAGTGAAAAAATGCAAAATAGAAAAAAAGTATCAAACTATGCTATGTTTAGTCCTTCTTATTACATTTTAACTCTTGGTAGCGTACGTATCTAACTTATCTGATATTTTCATTTAAGGAAATAAAAATGTTGTGGGACGCCATGCGGAGGACGAGCATGTACTAATCCCATAAAGGTATGATATCTTGTATAAGGTAAACAGTCTTTATAGTGTATAATTATTAATTAAAATAAACAAACGACAACTACTGTACATCAGATTCCTGACTTAGGACAGGTGCAAACATTTGCAGCGGGATTAAACGTTTTAATGGTACCAAACCTTCTCCCTTTTCTGAAACAATAGTATAACATCACAACATAGAAAACACACGATAAAACATCAATTGGAAGGCTTAACTCAATCAAAACGTAAATTAACACACTATGAACGAATAAATTGATCTGTGATACCTGAAAGTAAATACATAGTTAATAAAATATTAGGGACAAACATTCAAGGCCAAAAGCAAACAAACAAGTCCAAATAAAGCCATGGCAAAACACTACCGCGAAATATTAAACCCTTAGAAAATAATCACTTTTGAAAAACCGGTATTCATAATATATACAGGTAAATGAAAATAACTTTGTCGTTTTAGGTATACTTTTCTGTCTATATAAAATCTTCCAATAATTAGGAATACCAAGAAAGGTCTGTCATATAAATACCTAATTTAACACTAGATACATAAGGGTAAATATCAACAATAAAACTTCCTGTACAGATTAAAGGAGAATAATCTTGATGTTAATACAAATGTAGTACGAAGAAGTGAAAATTAGTAGATATTCCAAATAATCAAAGCTGGTATACAGACAAGATCCATATTAATATAAAATAACAAAAAGTATTAAAAATAGTATCAACAGGTCGAATTAACAAGAAAGTACGATTTGAGAGTACTCGCAGTTACTGACAGCTAGTTAAAAGCCAAAACAATTAATGATAAAAATCATGCATCAAAGACTGTTTTAAAATTTACAGAGTATTGATATAACATAGTAAACATATTCCACACACACGGTTGTTATTGAATAAAAAGGCAACTATCATAACGAATGAAGTGTCCAAGAACAAAAAGAAACAGAATCTTCAAAAATTTCAAAGCTCAATAGGAAATGTGGTATGATAACCAATGAGACAAATGTTCAAATGATGTGGATATAAGCAACAATAGGCAATCGTACGGCCTTCAACAATGAAAAAAAAAACATACGGTAAAAGGTGTAAAGTCTGCTATATTAGGCCTGACATGATAAATATGAACAAATCAATTGACAAAACTAATTACCTAATTTATAGCAAAACAATGTACGAAAAAACAAATATGACATACATGAGCCAACGACAATTACTGGACTACAGGCTCCGGTTTTAAGACAGGCATTTACATGATATGGCGGTATTAAATATGTTTCCGAGCGCCCAAACCTTGACCTTACCGAGGACAGTGGTTAAACCGCACAACATATGAACTAACTATAAAATCAAATCGATACAAAGACAAATTCAACATGTAACAAAACCAAAGACCAGACATTGCAGGGTATAAATTTATCCTTACAGCAAAAAAAGACACTAAGTACACATCTGAAAGTACTCGAAATCACTGCCAGCTAGTTTAAAACCAATTACAAGTAACAAAATTATTGATCTACTAATAAAATACCAATCAGAACACATCCAATGTTCAATAGATCTAATATAAATACGTCATTAACAGCCAGAAAAACATGTCCTTACGCAATATTAACGTTAAATTATATTCCAGTTTGCTTGAGGATGTTTGAACTTAAGTTCCTGTATATTATGATAGATAATGGAAATGGCAGCATTCCATAACCACGCTGTTTGTTTTTTTTAAATTATTAATAGGGTGATCGTACTGGATGTCCAACGTGTAAAAACCAACCGAGTATAGGTTGTCCCGCGTGCTTTCGATATCAGCAGCTGTGCAACTCAGACAAGGAGTGTAATCGAGGTCAGTGAATTGTACCAAGAATCAATCAAATCCAAAACTTGTAAAATAAACATCATTTTTTTCAATTACGCCTACTATCTAAGAGTTTGCAAGTAATCTTTTTCCCTGAAATAATGTCCATTTTATTATTTGAAAAAAGAATACTGTCAAGAAAAACTTTCTGCGTTGGTAAAGGGAGACAACTTTTAATTGTTTTAATTTCTTTAAATGTGTCATTTTATATAAACAGTCATGACGGATATTGATAACCTTTATCGTTGAGCACAATAACAATTGTTATTTTTGCAAGTAAACTTTTCAACCTAAAATTATGATATTCAGGAACAAAGGGTATCCCTATTAGTCCAAGTGTTGACAACATATGGAATGCATACTGTTAGTCTAATTGGGGAAAAACAATCTAAACAAATCTTCATGGCATCCAAATCAATAACAAACACATAGTTTTGAACTTATTTTATTTGTATATTGTAATTTTTCAGGTCATCTTTGTTGTTTCAACCCTTCCTGTGGTACATCATGTAAAAGAACATATGGTCGATGAATCATTCTGTATTGGATAGCCAAAGAACCCATGAAGAACCTCACAACAGTTGTGATGAGCTTTTTTTTCAATTATGACATAATTAATTGCGTCAATTATAGAAATAAAGAATGAATTAACCAGAATATGTATTTCATTAATACTTTACAGTCAGTGAATGGTGTTAACTTCTCACTTACGAAATACACTATTTACAATTATACAATACATCATACACTTTATACAATTACCCCATACCCCATTAACTTCATACAATAACACAATTACACCATACACTTTATACAATAGCACAGTACACCATTCACTTTATACAATTACCCCATACACCATACACTTCATACAATTTCACCACACACTTTTTACAATTACATCATATACCATTCACTTTATACCATAACACCATACACCTAATACAATTACAGTATACACTATTCACATTATACAATTACCCAATACACCGTACACATTATACAAATATAAAATACACCATTCACTTTATAAAATTACACCATACACCATACACATTTAAGATTAAATCGTAAGTTTCCTAGCGTTAATCGGTTTATATTTGTCATTCGAGTCATTGCGATATGGACAACTTCGTGGAGAGTTGTCTCATTGGCACTCATATCACACCTTCTGATATCTCACTGTTTAAGGCAGTACGGTGCCCAACTGTTCCTAACCTTCAACATTGTTTGGTATCTGGTGGAGAGTAGTTTCATTTGAAAACATACCACATGTTCTTATTTATTTTGTATATAGAACAATCATATTTACAAATAAGTTATCTTGGCAGATATCGCAAATTGACACCTAATAGGAGCTATTTCCTTTAAATGATGAGTTTCTTGCATTTATTGCAATAACCTAAGTAGATAGAGGAATTCTTTCAGCTATATATAAAATTATTTGACATTATCCTCATCATGTACCTCATAAAGATTTGAAGCATTTTTTTGTACATAAATTAGGCCGTTAGTTTTCTCGTTTCAATTGTCTTACATTTTTAATTTCGGGGACTTTTATAGCTGGCAATACGGTATCTGCATTGCTCATTGTTGAAGTCCGTACGGTGACATAAAGCTGTTAATGTCTGTATCATTTGGTTTCTTATGGAGAGTTGCTCATTGGCAATCATAACACATCTTTTTTTTTTATATTGACAACGCTATTGCTAAAATAGAAAAGTCAAACAGACGAACAATAGTACACAGAACACAACATAAAAATCTATCGACTAGGTTACTCGAACCCACCAACGGGGCGATTATAAAACATAAGTCTTAAAACACCAAAAAAAAAAAACAAAGAGGCAAGAAACAGATCGTTAAGTGTTGTACTAAAGATTATTAACGGTATAGTTGAAATCAAGATGGTTTGGTCATATTGGTTGTTGGTTACGAAATATCTGTGTCACAGTTTCCGTAGCAACAACGCAATCCCCATTTCTGCTATTTCTTGCTGCGGGCCAGTGGCAAAGAAATTCCTGCCTATCCGGATCACTTGTTCGTGTCTTAAATTTTCCTACTGGTTTTATTTGCTTTTGGTAAGTCATGTGTGTTGTTTATTGCAATTTTTGTTTCGATCATTAACGTATTGTTTCTAACCGTAACCTATTTCTGTATTTTAATGAATCATAGTTTACACCCAAACTCACTTGTAATTACCAAGATGATATATAAGTGACATGTATTGTCGAAATGCTCATCTGGTGCAGAAAAAGGATACCGTTTATGTTGTAATTTAGCTTTTTAATATTAACTTTTAGATGGATTTTTTTTTAAATAACACTCCGCTAAATTTATACTACGGAACTTCATGGTATATTTCCGTGTATCAAGTGAAGATTTAAATGAACGTTATTTCTATTTACATGTAACAAGTAAATAATTAAGTAATTGAGTTTTATTTCGTGACCACAAATGACTTAAAACTTTTTCTAAATTATGTCATGAATACAAATACTTCCTTTTCGTAAAACAAAACGCATATCACATCTAATTACGGTGATAATGTTCATTGAACTTGTTTACAAAGATATTATTAATAGAAGTCTTTACTTTAAACAAATACCTATTTTACAGGTTATCCATTAAACAGAGTAGCAAGATCTTTGAAAATTGCCTTTATTGGTAAAATGCTCTTGATGTATTTTCATCGATTTTAACATATAATACTACATTGTGCTTTGCAGTTATGATAACTTATTGTCGTAAAGTCTGTTTATACTGTTAACGTATATTTTGTCATTGCACAAGGTCATATGTTTCTTTGGCAAATTATGTTGGATGTGAACTGATTAGTGATTTTGTCATAATGAACATGATTAATGTTTTAGTAATTGTTATAATTTGCTATAAAAATGGTTTTCATTAACGGCGTGTACTCTAAGTTCGGTTCTATATATCGTTTGTTTTATACTTTATATTCTTCGAATCAACCTGTTCAGTAATCCACTTCTATTGTTTTATACAGCAATTCTGTTATTTTAAAGATTGTGCTCATACTGTGTTCTTAAACCACTGTGCCGGTAAGTTGGATGTATGTTTACCTCGCCACGTTTTTATGTTTTTGTTCAATGTCAATAGCATATATGTTATTGGTTCTCTATTTTATATATCTACGTAATGTTTGGTTTGTTCATAATTTATTCCTAAATCAGACCTTCAGTGTTCTCGGTTTATTTCACTCATATCGTTGTATTAAGTCAATTGAAGCCCTGCGTATCTAACTAAACAGTTTAAGTTTTCTTCTTATTGAAAGCCGTGCGGTAACCTAAATTTGTTTTAACATCTAAGTTCATTTGGATTTTGCTGAGAACCGGTCTCGTTGGCATGAGTTTATTGTTTATGATTTTATACTTTCATATTCGGCATGTATACGGGTTTGGGGTTTTATATTCAAATAACTTAAAAGTATTATTGTTAAAGAAGTTCGTTGTTCTATCCGACCCGCAGCATATTGATATCTAAAGTTAAAGTACATTTTAAAGTTGTAGTTATATCTTTGTACTAGTAAATATATATCATTGATTGCGATAAGAATTTTTAAATATAAACTTGAATAGGTTTGACACAGATGTCAGGATCACTTAACCTAAAATTCAAAAGTTTGAGCGGATCTCGGAGCAATAAGGACAAATGCGCTCTTTTATTCAAGGTCACAATTGTACTAATAAATTGATTACGTCCGTTTGTTTTCGTCACGGCTGTGAGAAAATATTTTCCTAGATTAATTTACTTATGTTTTACATTATTTACATTATTTATATCTTTGTGATATGCGCAATACGGTACGTCAACAATGGATGATTAATTTTGTTAAATACAAATTGTCCCACTTGGGTCTTGTTATTTTTCAAAAGTTATAAATCAAAGTCATTATTTGAGTACATTTCATTTGTGGTGAACTGATCATATAGGAATGTCGCAAGCTTGGATTTTATTTTTTTGTAATCACTTATGCACATGTAAGTTTCGAAAACTACTAAAATATTTTTGGAAAGAAAGTTTATCAATTTCTGTGTTCAATATATCGACAGGAACTGTTTTTCATTTATAAACGGTTTGACAGAGTTTGTCCTGAAATTAAAATATCTCTTACTAAACAGTTGTATAAATATTGAAAATATTTATTTCAGACACCCAAATATGAATTATACTTGATAGGTTTTTGTTTCCCTTTTTGAGATGATCTTCCTTTTAACTAAAACTTATGTTTTTTTTTTTTTTTTTTTTTTTGTTTTTGTTTTTTTTTTTTTGGGGGTTTCATGGGTTGTTACTATATTATAACTACCGATTCAGACAGAATAACGTAGATATTTTGGTTATTCTTTTTAGAGTCATTTATGTCATAAAACTTGTTTAGTTGTGGTATTATCCCTACACGAGAAATATGATTTAACGTCCTAATTCTGACCGGAGATTGCAGCAAATGTATTTTTCGCGTACAGGCAAAAATGCCTAACTTTGGCAAGTGGTAACTATTTAACAACCGGTTGAAAAAGACCAGATATGACCAAATTTCCTTCCCTAGTCATCCTTTATAATAAGAATTCAGAAGAAATCCCAATATGAGTTCATAAGCTTTTAACCGGTAACAGGCTTTGATTTCCTTTCAGGTTGTTCGACCCCTAACTTTTGATGGACCCATATTTCCTCCTCGTAAGCCAGAAAATACTAACTCATTATATTTATTCTAATGCAATTTTATGTAAGCTTGTTTTCATTGGCTAAAAGTTACCATTAAATATATAGTTGAAATATCGTTACTAAGGAGGGATCCACCATTTGAAAACTTGGATCAACAGATGTTCGATTACTACAATATATTCGAAAGTAAAACAACACCTCCCGAAAATCGCAGTTTTGATTCAGAATCGGAATAACAGTACTGTAGTTGATGAGTTCCCACCAATTTCCGTGTTACTGTCACTTCTTCATGTCGCCCATGTCTCCAGTAAAACTGCATTTGCGATCATCAAATTGCAAATTGACGATAACAACTACAGTACTTTTTTCAAAACGATCATGTAACAAAGAGTCTCCGGTTATTTACAGAATGCTGTTTAATCAGACAAATTATATTGAAATGATATTATTGTAAACTCAAAAATAAAATTTCGAATGACAAATCACCGTGAGTGCGTGACACAAGACATCAATGAATTGTAAATTGTGTATGAAATGTTCATGCACAACTGACTTCGTAAGTAGTTTATTGTATCAACTTATGAAAATGAAAAGATGTGGTATGAATGCAAATGCGACTTCTCTCCACCAGAGTCTAAATCAAATGACAACTAAATTTACAACTAAAAGTCCCCTATTGGCTTTTAATAATAAGCAACACCTACACCGCATAGTCAAATAGTTAATGAAAGGGAGAAGTTATGTTTTTTGTCTGGTTTTCTTACATGAAAAAAAGTAAAATCACAAAAATACTGAACTCCGATGAAAATTCATAACGGAGAGTCCCTAATAACTGTCATATTGCTGACTTGGTACAGGCATTTTACTATGTAGAAAAAGGTAGATTGAACCTGGTTTTATAGCTAGCTAAACCTCTCACTTTACATTTCTATTGTGAAAAATCAGATTATTTTTTCTTCTCTTTTTTAACGAACTATTCAGCACGCATTATAAGGTACGTGGCTGTTCTGAAAATAACAATAACAGTTGTTTATTTGATCGTCTAATAGAGTTAAAGATATAAATAAATATTAAAAATGAAAACAACACGTTTAATAATTTCATGCGTCCGAAGCGCTTTTCTGAAACGTTACGAAACTGGGCAAGAATATCGATGTTTATCCATAGTACAGAGTATGATTTCCAATACAGTGTGAATCAAAGAGATTTTAAAAGTCCTACAAACTATGTTAACATTTGGCTAGTTTAAAAAATATTACGTTATTCATCTTGCATAATGTCCCTGTATTGATTCGATAAATTAAAAAAAAATTCATTACTTGTTTCGAAAACTAAAATGTGTGTCAAGGACTATGTTTAGTATTTCAGTCTAATAACGGAATAAACGATAGTTTCCAACTTAAAAGGTGAAAATAATAAAAGGAAAGTCCCAATTGGTAGCAACACACGATGACTATCAAATGAAGTGAATATAAAGTAAATTGTAGTTTGCATTTTAACCAAGTATTTACTGTCTGCCTTGCAGTAAATTCGATAAAAAGTTTATATTGTTCTGGTTGATTCTTCATAAAAAAATAAGAAAGACACATCGTTTTGAAAGAAAATAACTCCATATAGGTATACACGTTGTACATAATACACCACTTTTCTAAAAATGAACTCGGATATGTTTATATTCTGAATAGGTTGTGAGTAATCGACGTGTCGGATGTCCATTGTGTACAAATAGAGAATGTCCTGTGTGTGTCCAACCTAGAAATTTATGTTATGAGATAAAGATTGTCCAAAAGGTTAGTGTATTGTTGATTCTGGAATAAGTCAGAATAAACTCGAAAAGAACATTTCCCCATGAGGACGCAACAACGGATGAAGATGATAAGATTTCTACTTTTATATCCTTTTTATGTAATAGAACCAATAGATAACTTGAAAACTTACTGCCAGATAATTGCAATCAAGCAACACAACTCTTTGAAAAATGTCCGAACCAATTCAGAAATTTAAGAATACTCGGTACGCTATTATTAACTTTCAAACAATGAAACACTTTTTCTTATATATGTTAGGACATCTGTGTTGCTTCAACCCTTCCTGTGGAAGAATGTGCCTAGAAAAACGAGGTATGTGATCTTATTTTGTTCTAACAGATAAAACACAGTAACAGCTACAAATTACATATTGAATTTATACCTATGTCATATTTAACAACGCATTTTCTTGACTACTTTTACTTGTGTTGCTCTGTCTTTAGTTTTCTATGCCGTGTTTTGTGAACTATTGTTTGTATTTTGGTCAGTTGTTTCTTTCTATTTTTTAGAAATAGCATTGTAAGTTTGTTTTCGACTTATGAGTTTGAATGTTCCTCTGGTTTCCTTCGCTATTCTGTTGTCTTATGAGCATACATTATCATACAACATCATGTTATGATAGGTCTTTCTAAACTTGCTTCGTCCTATGGTCAAACAAAAGTAAAATAACCATTCCACAATTTGTGATCCCTTTGAACTTAATGTATTTTATGTGAGTTACACGATGAGTATCAATTGTAGTGCAGTATCTTCATTCTTTTTTTGAGCATATGAGATACATCCCGGTTTGGATGGGTTCAAGTCAGTAAATCTTTTGTTTTCTTCGAATAATTGTACTTTCATTTATTTGTCTTTTCGTCGTACAGTGTAACCTGCATAGTCCGATAAACTGAGGGACCAGAAAAAATGTCGGATTAAGCAGAGTGTTGAAATACTCAGGTTTTTTTCTGCAATGATAGGCATATATTGGGACCATAAACATGAGTCGGTTAAAGCAGGATGTTGGAATACTCAGGTGTCGAATTAGGCAGGTTACACTGTATTTAGATTTTTTATAATGGCATTGTTGGTTTCTATTCGATTTCTGAGTTTTGAATATTCTGTGGTATCTTCCGCATCTTTTTATTGGGTTATTTAAAAATAAGCGTATTGCAAAAATTTAGGCTGATAGTTAACCGGGCGATTGGTAAATTGTTGTTCAACTATTGAAAAGCTATTAGTTTTAATCGAGTTTATCATGATGAAAGCCGGGAGAATGTTTGTCGTTGATGACTTCGGATGTATCTAAAATTTTGTCGAAATATAATCCCGTCTTTTATACAATTTGTCAAACGAAACAGAAATCGTTATTTGTTCCAGTTTTCAGTTAGTTACGGATAACAAAATTTGAATTCACATTTAAAAGAGACGCAGTAGTTCATTTAAATTATACGGCCATGTTTAAAGCAGACCTGTATTCTATTTAAATTGATAAGTGTGACTACGGATTGCGATAACTTTTTTCTGTGAAAAGTACGATACTCGGTGTCAATATATTTACATTTTCAGTGTGCCGTAAAGTCAATTGCTCTTACGCAAAATGTAAATATGGATTTGGGTTTGACAGAAATGGTTGTCAGACATGCAAATGCAAAAAAGGTAAGTGAGCATTTTTTTTTTATTTATGATCACATCAAATTAAAGTGGCAGCATAATTTCATTGTGTTATTTTTACACCAAATTTACCGAATCAACTTCAAAAGTTCATTACAAAATTCCTGTTGCGTTTTGTTTTAGCTCATTGTTATAGAACTGCTACAAAGATTTTTGTTTACTCTCTGACTTAATGGGGCCTCCAAGAATTGGAATATACATATGTCCTGAATCCCAAAAAATCTCGAAACGTCAGATTGTCTTATCTTGTTTGCAACGGATGGTCATAAGATCTGCGTTTTCATAAATCAACAGAACTAAACATGTTTCTGCAAACTAGTTTATCAATGAATATGAAACTGTCTAACATATCTATGCAAACGAACAAAATTAATAGTGGCTAATGGTAGCTGAAAGCACAATATCGAAAAGTATACACACTCGTCAAGGACAGCAATGAAATGAATATGTGACATGATTCTTTTATATATTTTTACATCGAAAAAGCTTTTAAGTCTAAAGGAAACTGACAAAGTCAAGGCAAATTATACAGACGAAACAAGAACGAACAGCAGTTAAAACATACTCCATTGCAAAAAAGCATGAATAACACGAATCTTATTTAAAATTGAGGGTTGGAACAATATCATTGTGTTTTATAACATTCAAGGGATTTTTGAAAGAACTAACACAAATGAATTGATGACCCCCTTGAAGAAAGAAATCCATTAAAGTTTTTGGCTAAAGAAGAATACCTCGGACAACTCACCCAAAATTATACAGCACTTTGTGAAAAAGCAGGATATCAAATAAGATAATCATTGACCGATTAAAATGGTCTAGAACTCGCGCCTTCGCCGCAATTTAGCTAGCAGATTGAATGCATAGTATAAACATGTAATTATTGAGTCTTTTGATTCAAAACATGAACTGGTGTCTCATTGAAACTAATTAAAAGTTTAGTGAATCTGATGAAGGATTTATGTATTTGCTGGTATGAATTAATGATGATATACACAGGAAAATTTTATAAACGCGAACTTTACGTAAATTTGAATGCTCACATGTAAACACCTAAAATGACCTTATACGAGAAATACATCTGAACTGATTCCACGTCAGCCTTACTTTACTCTCAAATAAATTCATGTGAAATTCACGTTACCAAAATTAGTGTGTGTATTACAAGTTTTACACATTGATATTTACACAATTTCGAATGTGCTTTTATGTTATATTTTGTAGATCCCTGTCCACATTACTTCTATCCTCCAGCATGGGTTTGTCATGACGGTAAACCTACAATATCCTATAAGGAAGGAGTGAAATGTTATGGACCACCCGGTTCATTCCATGCAAAGGTGAATAATAACAGCTTATGAAAGAGAGGCAAAAGATACCGAAGGGACATTGAAAATCATTAGTCGAAAATAAACTGACAAAGCCCTGGTAAAAAAAAAAGAAAAAACTTTTCACAAAACACAACATAAAAAACTCAAGACTGAGCAACGCGTCTGGCGTACATGATTAATCCTGTTAGCTATGATTAGTATATTGAGATTACATTTAGACGGTTTTACCTGTCTTTAAAAACTGTAAAGAGCATACATAATGACACTTTTGAAATAGCATATATAATTTTATCCAATTCGTGTTATACTATTATATTTCCTGTAAAATGTCACAGTTATTGATAAAATGCGCATTTATTTAAACACCTATATCCCTCTTAATAAAACAAAAAGTCAACAGCATGTTGAGCAATGGTACAAGACATATTTTTACCCAAAGACAAGTGCGATTGGTCGCTATTTGAAAAGAGTAAAATGACAAAACTACCAAACTCCAAGGAAAATTCAAAACGGAAATACTGTTTATGACTAAAGACAAAACAAATCACACTTATGGAGAACAACTGACATAATCCTGACTTGTTACAGTATGTTCCTAATGTAGATCATGGTGGATTTAAAGCTAGCTAAACTACTCACTTGTTTGACAGTCGCATTGAATTCCGATTTATTGAACAATGTGACAGCAAAACAAACAGCGTCAAGCACGTAATACTCAGAAAGTATTAACGTATAGTATATTCGGTATCTGAAATAATATAAGTTTTAAGTATTCATGTTTTGATCCTCAATGCTCTCCAACTTTGTACTGGTTTGGCTTTCTTAATATTTTGATCTGAGCGTCACTGATGAGTCTTATGTAGACGAAACGCGTCTGGCGTATTAGATTATAAGCCTTGTACTTTTGATAACTAGTGATGACCTATGCAATTGTATACTAAAAATGTCTTATCAATCCTTTTCACTTTCAAAGTGGGATGCCCAAAAGGAACAGATGTATGTTAGAGACGATTTGAATGATTCAGTATGTCCTTTTAGAAAAGAAATGACGAAGGTAGCTGTGTTAGTCAAAATAGACACCAACATATTGTAAATAATTGTTTTAGACAAAAGAAAACCTGTATGTAAACCGCTTTGCCTATTTTAAAAAAAAATCACAGATGCTCAACAACAGAAAATATCATATTTTATAAATTTAATTAATAAAACCTTCTAAATTTGAACGCAAATAAACTCATCATAGATAAACTGGAGAAGTTTCAATGACTCTATGTTAAAGTGGTGTAACAGATGTATATAGAGAATTATCTCATTTACACATTATTAATTTTTTGAAAAGTCACATATACTAGCACAAAAACATGGGCTCAATTACATTATATAACATACGGTTGATAGATAAACTGTATATTCAGCTTAAAAAGCTTCAAATAGCTGAATTCAGGAAGTTTGAAGAATTAAGTTTTAATGTGTTTGAAATCGGCTTAATGCATAGATTTTTTGATTTTTAATACAGAAGTTAAAATTGATCGTCATTCTTAATGTTTATCAAAGGTGATACATATTAAAAATAGTGAGATGAAATATAACACAAAATAAGTAAGTAAGTAAATTGTGTATTATAGTGACATGTGTAAATATGAACAGATTATAAACATATAATAAATGATAAATAGTAATACACCCGGCCCAATGGACCTACAAGTCACCTCAAATGAAAATAAATGATTATAAAACAATTATATCACGTTCTTGGAAATAACAAATTATTCATGAAATTACCTTTTTGTTGACGACAGTTACTTTTATAAATATATAAATATCAAACTATATGTAAACAAAATTGCGTCTTTTGGAATATACATGTACGATGTATGTATTTGTCTAGTTATGGAGCATGACTAATAATTTAAAATTTAAGATTTTCATTATTGTCAAATAGATAAAAAGGAATTAGTTTATAAAAGTTCACCAAACAAATGTTCTCGTATACCAGAGTAGAATGTACAGTAGGGTAGAAAATGAGTTTCAATTTTGTCACGTCTTTAGTACAAAATTTACAGAGCCTTTCTGCTGGTTGTTCCCCAATATACCGTCCGGTTTTAATCCTAAGAGCTAAATTCCACATCTAAATTGTTCAAAATGTGAGCGTTCGACTTTGGTTAAATTGATTTTTACATACTGTTCCTGATTAAAGGCAGATTTAAAAGTTAAAGAAGTAAACATCGTATAACAGAAATGCATTACACATTGTTTAAACGGGGCAACCTAACCCTAATGTACGGTGTCAGTCCTACTACTAAGCTCAAGAAATCACATCAAAATGGTGTTAGGTTGAAATTCAGATTATCAGATGCACCACTTAAAAACACAAAATTTTCAATTAAATGTGTCACTTCAATTAAAAGTTTATGTGTTGATGAATACCAAATATTTCGTTTTCTTGATAAAAGGTGGTATCTTTTGTATGAAGCAATTAAAAGTGAATACACATCAATTATCAATAAATATATATATATCAATATATAGTTAATAACAAAAAAAAAATATAAGACGAAATAAAAGTTATAAATTTAATTGTAAGATGTAGGAAATATAACATCACAAACTTTCCTTCATCCTTCTGTAATATTTTATTTCCATGATTAGTTATGAAAATATTAAGATAAACAAATTGTCAATTACTTCATTGTTTCTGTCCAAGAGTGTGTTCAGAAACTGGACATATTTTGTATTATCATCTCTACAGAAAAGAAAGTCAGCTTTTGTTTTAAATGACTGTTTGTTAAGTAATATTGTCGTCTGTCCCTTTATCGGCATGAGACGACAGATTTACAGCTCTAATTAACCATTATAATTGAGAGAAGATGTGAAATGTTCACTCTAATAAGCTTAAATGCCAAGAAAGGCAAGAGTAGTATACCCTGTTGGAACGTCATAAATCGACTGAGAGAAAACAAATCCGGGTTACGAACTAAAACTGAAACACATCAAATATAAGAGGAAAAAACGAAACAACAGAATTACTAAAGTGCAACAAAAACCAAACGGTTTAAGAGTAATAAGTCTGAATACGGAGCATCGGATTCATAATTCTCTATTAAGGTTACAGAAAACCTTTTGCAACGTCAGGAAAAATTCAAAGAAACAGATGCAAGATTATTCGTACGAGCAATTATATTTGCATTATCTAGAAAGCATGATATATGTGTTAGACCAGACGATAGTCTATTACTCTAGTGGAATGCTTAAGCAGGATGGAGGCAAATACAATCCCGTTGCTATCTAAGTCAGTAAAATAAAAAGTGATTAATAAGAAAACATTCAACATTCCTTTCAAGTTTGATAATTAGTAAAGCTGAGACAATTCAAGCTTTACTATTATTGGACTTTAGATGCTCAAACGGTTTTTCAGTTTCGGTTTTTAACTACAAAAGCAGATTTATTATCTATTATGCTGCAATTGTTACCCAGAATGAGATTGTAGGTGGTTTATTTTTTGTTTTTTGTTTTTTCTTCAGAAAACGCGATTTAATTTGATTAGAATTCAATTTATAATCTATTCTGAACCAAAACGTTTGGCTAGAAAAGTTTCTATTCTATATCTCTTAATACATGACGTGTTGAGTAAATATCATTCATTATAACAAGACAAGAACTCTCTACCATTACCCATTGTTTTGCCTAACGTGCAGTGCATAATTCGTTATGCAAATTCACAACTAAAAAAAGCAACCAATGCAGCAACTGACTCTTGAAATAATGATGGTAGTGCCAGAATTAAGAAATTGAAAGAAAGGCTCTTGTCAATGAAACAATGTGAGGCTCACACATCAAACGATGATTGAAAACATTTGTCATATTTCTGACTGAATACAGACAATTTCCTCTGTAAAAATGGTGCAGAAAACCTGGTTTTAAAACTGAAGTACGTAACAAGTGTGTACAGTGTTTCTGTTGAATTTAATAAAATAGATTGAAAGTATAAATTAAACAAGAACAAAATTTGGAGATAAGGTTTTTCTTATCCCAGGCATAGATTACCGTATTTGGCACAACTGTTTTGGAATTTTGGGTTCTCAATGCTCTTCAACTTTATACATGTTTGGCTTTATAACTATTTTGATCTGAGCGTCACTGATGAGCCTTGTGTATACGAAACGCACGTCTGGCGTATTAAATTATAATCCTGGTACCTTTGATAGCATTTTACACCACTGGGTCGATGCCACTGCGGGTGTACGTTTCGTCCCCGAGGGTATCACCAGCCGTCAGCACTTCGGTGTTGACATGAATATCATTTATATGGTCATATTTTATAAATTTCCTGTTTACAAAACTTTGAATTTTTCGACAAACTAAGGTTTTTCTTATCCCAGGCATAGATTACCTTAGCCGTATTTGGCACAACTGTTTGGAATTTTGGGTCCTCAATGCTCTTCAACTTTGTACTTGTTTGCATGGCTTTATAACTATTTTGATCTGAGCGTCACTGATGGGTCTTCTGTAGACGAAACGCGCGTCTGGCGTTTTAATTTATAATCCTGATACCTTTGATAACTCTTTTCCCAAATTATTCTTCTGACGTTTCAGTCTCGTTGAAATCTCGTTCTGGAATTGTTTCCAAAATATGCGATAAAAGTTGAAAATATCATTGAATTTAAAAGTGTTATAATCAAACTTAACTCTGTGAAAAAATTGTGTATTTACAATAAGTAGTTTTGAGTAATTAATTTTTCAAATTTTATTACCAATCAAATCAGTCTTTTAGCCAAAATTTTGATAAATTGAGTGAGGGATACAAGAAATGATTTTACCAGAAACATGTAAATCCCATTTCCTTTTTTCTTTTCATTTTTCAGATATGTATTTTTCAATCATTTATAACAAAGAAGTTGATTCTTAAAACAGAGAAAATCACTATTTACAAAATTGAGAGCATGGTAAATTTGATACAAAAAGCATGAAAATATGATTAAACTTTCTTATATTAACACCTACCTATAGTTTTTAATTTAAATTTATTCAGATTGGTCGACTTCATCTTTATTGAAAGTATGAAAAAGTTTAATTGTTGGAACTGTATTTTTTTTAAGATTATAGCCCAAAAATAGGTGAAAATTGATGAAAAATAGAAAAATCATCAAAATTTAATATTTTCAAAGGGCCGTAGCAAAAAAAAAAAAATTGCTCAACATATGATTTTTCTTCACAAATTATTATTTTACAGTCTTATAAACCCAAAAATCAGGCTAAGAAAAAGTTTTATTCTAGAGATGTGTGGCTCCTCAGAGGTGTACATCCTTAAAAAGTTATTTACAATATAATGTTTCAATTAGTTTATTGTAGTGGCATTTGCAGGACACAATATATTAGACTTTGTTTTACAAAATTAAAAAAACACATCATACATATCGTATTCACAGGTAAATCTTAATAAATAGAAACATAAGCAAGTGATATCACGGCAACAGAATGTCATTAATTATTTTATTTGACCGAGAATTCTATATCCGTGTTTTGTTTTTTTCAGATAACCTGACAATTATAAAAAAACATTTCCTTATTTTGTTTAATTTTCATACCGTTTCTCGTTGACAATGTACATGGTACAGTTTGCACACATGATTAACATAGTTATTTATAGATACATATGTCATTGTTTATATCTATCGTTAGTACACGTTAATATCATCATGTATCAAGTGCATAAATGAGTTACCTATATATTAAAAACGTATAGAAAGAAACAACGACATAAATCATGTTATCATACTCCGTGAATTAGTTTTGTCATAATTGCCATGGTAAAAGAAACCGAGGTACTCACGTAAATAAGCTCATTGCGTTTTCAACAGTAAATATATTATGTACATATATATAAATAGAGAATATGGGGTACATGTATAATTGCCAATGAGACAACTCTACACAAGAGACCAATTGACACAGAAATTAATTGCTATAAATCAGCGTATGGTCGTTTTATGTTTTGTTTGTAGCCTCTTAAAATCAGGTTCAACCAAACCTTTTCTTCAAAAATCCTGTATCAAGTAAGAAATATGGAAGTTGTTATCTACAGTCCGTTTCTTTGTAAGTGGGCGTTTGCTTTCGTTGTAGTTCTGTGTTTGTATTGTTCCGTTAATTTCCTTATATAATTGATGTGTTTCCCTCGATTTTACTTTGTTTACCGTATTAGTTTTCGCTTAGTCGAATTATGGCTACTTTTAGCGGTACACTTTTGTTGCCTTTATTTACAAAATACAAAACAAACTGATTATTGTGTTGATGATTTGCTTTCTGATTGTCGTAATCCACATATCTCCTTTTTAACTTCCGTTTGAGATATTTCTAAACCGTTTTAAGACAAACATTAACTTTAGGTCTTAATCCTTCCATTTTAAACTATAGAAGTGACCAATGTTGTAGCCATGCTATATATAAACGAAATCTTTAGATCTGCATTATATAAATTGTGTTGCTACGGCACATGCTAAAATATGATTCTTACAATAAGCTCACCAAACAGAACTAGATAAATAAATAAAAAATAATAAAATGAAACACAAAACTAATCCGGTTTGAATGGTTTTACACTTTAGTCTAGTATTCTTTAAAGGACTATTTATAGTGTGTTGTTCAGGGTGAGCCAAAGCTCCGTGTTGAAGAACGTACTTTGGCCTATAATGGTTTACTTTTGCAAACTGTGACTTGGTTGGATTGTTGTCTCATTGGCACTTTTATCACATCTCCAATCCAAATGGTGAAGTTAAAATCATCCCTTCGTAAATTTTACGGACGCTATCACGAGTTGGTTGACCGTTATGGAATAACCGTTTCACAGATGATATCAGATATGTTCCTTATATCGTAATTACAATCCCTTCCTTTTCACGAAAGTGACTTACCGAAGTAGACTATTTACCGGGTTTGTAATAAGATGGGCAACACGACGGGTGCCACATGTGGAGCAGGATCTGCTTACCCTTCAAAGCACCTGAGATCACCCCAGTTTTTGTTAGGGTTCGTGTTGCTTAGTCTTTAGTTTTGCTATGGTGTCTCTTGTGTACTACTATTTGTCTGTGTGTTTATTTCGTTTTTAGCCATGGCGTTGTCAGTTTATTTTCGATCTATGAGTTTGACTGTCCCTCTGTTATATTCGCCTCTCTTTTATTATACATGGTATATCTTTATGATAATATTTTGGCTTTTGGATATTTCAAAATTAATATTTATTTTGTAATGTTAAGTTCCTTTTCTGAAAAAAGTAAAATCACAAAAATACTGAACTCCGAGGAAAATTCAAAACAGAAAGTCCCTAATCAAATGGCAAAATCAAATGACAAAACACATCAAACGAATGGACAACAACTGTCATATTCCTGACTTGGTACAGGCATTTTCAAATGTAGAAAATGGTGGATTAAACCTGGTTTTATAGCGCTAAACCTCTCACTTGTATGACAGTCGCATCAAATTCCGTTATATTTACAACGATGCGTGAACAAAACAGACATAATAGGTAAAATAGTCAAAATATGGTTACAGCAGTCATCACTGTGTTACAATCTCAAAACAAACAAACATTTACAAAAAAGCACAAAAGCATCTATCAAATTAAAAAACACATTCATTGCTTCGCGTGTTTGACGTCAGAAAATGTAAACGTCACATAGGAAGAAATTTTGTCGTTCAATGTATATTAAAAAATATATAATTTCACATGGGGAATGGTGGTATACAGGGTTAAAAATCAAAAGTTATGTTAGAATTAATTTCAGAAACAGACCGAGATTTTAAATTATCCAGAAGTTCTTTAGAATTTTTAAGAACCCACATATGGTTAATACCACTACACGAGTAAAATGATTTTGTCGTTTGTCGTTCAAAGTATTTTAAATTTATAATAGAACAATAACATAATGACATATAATAGAACAATAACATAATGACGGGATCTATCAAAGTACAGAGTTACCTATCAGAACTAAAGAAACACAATAAGTCGCATATACAAAACACACCAGCAAAATGAAAGATAGTATAAACACATTGACGGGATGTATAAGTACCGAGCCAAATCAAATGGATATCACATAAAACAGACCAAACCGTAAAAGTAATATTAATAATTAAACAAAGACAAATAAAGAACAATATAACACGTTGTTAAGATGATAAACAACGTCAGTACGCAGAGTCTATACATCAAGACAATCATGTATTATTTCTGAAGTTGATACGGAATATTTATCAACAAGGTCTTGGTACCTTCCGATGAACTTTTTAGAAAAAGGACGAGACGTTCTTTGACATACCCTGGTTCATCAACTTTCGGCTCAGACACTGGTGACGTTTTACAAAGTCTGTGTAGGAGCTCAAGCTCTTGAATATCGAATAAGTTGGGAAATGTATATCCCATATGCAGGTGAAGTTGGTCGCTGGATTCAAAGTCCAGAGTGCTAACCATTACACCATGGAATCCTATGACATATTATAAAGATTTTATATCTATATGAACATACAGGACGCACCGATTTAATATTTTCCTACTTTTTCAACTTTTTTCTTTTCGTTGCCGTATGAAACACACTAGATATCAGATAATACGCCTGGGTGCAAACTCTACACCTACGTTAACTGTATTTACCATCATATCAATCTGGGCGAGTGTTCTTGTCGGTATGCACAAGTCTATTTTGGCATATAGAAATAATACATTTCTAGCAAACAAAAAGCATACCCGTATTTGTATAACATTCCGTGGAAATTTTGGCAGGTTATTAAGTTGATCTGTGTTAAGTACATACATTTCTATACTTTTGTTAACAGGTTCCATGGTGTAATAGTTAGCACTCTGGACTCTGAATCCAGCGATCCGAGTTCAAATCTCGGTGGAACCTAAGCTTTTCTGCCATATTAGTAATATTTTTACAAACTTACACATAAAGTTCAATAACCATCGGAAACTAGTTCAGTGACGATTATCTTTGCAACTTACAAATTCTTCCAATCGACATTAATTTCCGCTAAACTAAAACACAATTATTGTTAGATATTATTCAAGAACCAGAGGTCATCTTGACTTATCTAAGTATTGCGTTCTTGTAACATTTTATATATTTACGAATTTTCTAAAAATAAAACTACTGTGTATATAAAAGAAGATGTAGTATGATTGCCCTTTAGTCAACTCTTTACAAGAGACCAAGTGATACAGAAAGCTTACAATAAAGGTCACCGTTCAGCTTTCAATAATGAGCAAAGTCCTTTCCACAAAATTAGCTATAGAAGCCCCGAAATGACAAATGTAACACCATTCAAACGAGAAAACTAGTTTATGTACGTAGACGGGTACTTGTACATTCCAAAAACAAAAATACACTTGATACAGATCTGAGAGTACTCGCAGTTACTGACAGCTAGTTCAAAGTCAAAAACAACTAAAATAACAAATCGTGCATCTAGTCTGTTTTTTTTTGCAATGGAGGTTTTATTTTCTTTCCTCAGTATCTTCCTTAATCAAAGATTATCCACGATTTCATAGGACAAGTATCTTTTTCTGATCTATGCCTGTTTGCATGAATGTTTTAAAAATTATTGGTCATCAGGGATTTCCAACTTTGTACTTTATAACAATTCTGATTCGATGCGTCTTTTGAAGACGAAAACCACTACTAGCATAAATAGTTTTAATTATCGTATTGATATCTATGATGAGTGTATTGGTCAGCTTGTCTAATGTTCATGTTTTGAAACAAGGGAGCGTACCAAACAGCTATAGTAACATCAAATTGAAAGTTAGTCAACAATAATGTATATGAATTATTATGTGAAAGGTAAAGTTGTATACTAAAATAGGGTTGACTCAGATTTCATTGTTTACCAAACATGACAAATAAAACGTTTGGGTGGAATATATACATATGCTCTGCTTGATCAAAAGTTGATTTACTACTTTGAAAATGTTTAACCATTTTGTGTTTGTCTTGGCTGTAATCAAAACATTAAAATGTTAATGAATTCATTTGACCTGATTTGCCAATATGTGACACGCACAATATGGTACATCAACATTTGGATGATGAATTTTATAGTATAAAAATTGTTACACTCGGATCTTGTTATTTTTGTTTAAGTTATAAATTCAAAGGCGTTATATTAGTATCATTCATTTACGTTAAACTATTTAAATAAAAATGTGGCAAACTTGGCTTGTAATCCCTTTCATAGTTAGTTATGCACACGTAAGTATTGTAAATTACTAAAGTAATGCTTGAAAAATCTATTTTCCTAATTGACATATATTGATGAACTTGAATTAACGTATATAAAACTATTCTACATTAATTCTATTAACGCTGTTATATGTTTTCTTAATCAATATGTAAAATAATCATGTGTTCATTACTAAGTGTGTTGATATGGTGATGACATAACTTTTTACACAAATATATCAATTAAACAAAATATCGTTTTCGTGTGTATGTTGATCTATCTATCAGATTTTGACCTTAATTTGATTTTTATAGAGCTGTATACTATATAAGATAATACAAATAAATGTCTTCAACAATTAAACATGTCTTAGTTACGTAATCATTTGAGCTAATATCAAATTTGCTGATTTTTTTCCAAATTGCATTTGCATGTGTATACAAAATTACCTTCTCGTCAATATTATATATTGAAAAAAAAACATCTAGAGACTATTGCTTTGATTTGAATGTTTAAACAATTCAAAATAATTATCTCAAAAGGAATAATCTATTGTAATTTGAAATTCTCTACAGAAACATTATTTTTGTAAACGCAACAGCATAACTTTTAACGAAATAATGAATGTGTTACATGATCTTAAGAATAATTTTCATTTTTTAGGTAGGGTTCTCAATCTAACCTCAAGTTTTTCGACATGTTTATTATTTTCAAAAAACTATGCATAAGGTAACAGAATATCAAAATTTCAACCGAAATAAATAATTTAAAGTAAAAATTGACAACATCTTCTCAAATAGTGACAAAAGACGGTTATACAAACGACTGCAAAATAATTAAAAAAAAAATATTATATAGAAAAGCAAAAAGTCTCCAATTTTATACATTTCGAGCCAATAAAACATTCCTTGGAAATTTTTGTGGTATCGAATAATTCTCATTAATGACCCGTGTATTTAAAACACCATAAAACATGACTTATTTTTCCATATTTTAATGCCATTTCTTATATAGGCCAACTGTGCTGCTTGAACCCCTCCTGTGGCAGATTGTGTGATGACAAACCAGGTATGTGATATTATTTGATAAAAACTGTATGTCCTTATCAAAAAAATCGCCATAACAGCTATTCATAAGTTATTGTAGCTTACATTTCATGTTCTATAATGGTTTTTATTTGAACTCACTTTGTCTTTTTGGTAATTTAAAACTAAAATGACCAATCAGTTATTCCGAGATTATTTATCACAAAACAAATATTATTTATCAACGTATTGCACTGGAGATACAGGATACGTATCTTCAGTGAAGCAGGACGTTCTTACCCTTCCTGGGCGTCTGGGTTTACCCCAGTTCATGATGATGTTCGTGTTGCTTTTTCTTTGGTCTACTGTGTAGAAACACAATAAAGGACAACATTTGATTGCTCCAAGAAACATGTTGAGATTCAGGAAGTACTGACATACAGCATTGATATTGCTTCAAGGACTTTTGATTCACGATGAAAGCCAGATATATCAAAAGAAATTATCCAATCCCATCATTTTCCAAATCTTTCTTACATGGCAGAAATCGTGACTTGTGCTGATAACCAATTAATAGTTTATCTAATTTAAATTCAGAATTCATAATAGACTCAATATTTCTTCTTCATTTTACTACTTTGCGTATAAGATCTAGAAAAGCAATGCTTATTTAATTTTGAAAAGTGGATTTGAGATTGCAATCTTTTATTTTTTCCTGTGATAAATTGAGCAAAACTTTACTGAATCTTGATTTATTTCAGTATGCAGCAAAGTCACATGCCCTGCAGCAAAATGCAAATATGGATTTAGCCTAGACGGAAACGGATGTCAGACATGCAAATGTAACAAATTGCCAAACAGTCAGTAGACAATTCAGAGCCTCAGATTAGCTGCGTATTTGCGTGATCACGCAATACAACTAATTAAAACCCAATGCAATTGCCCATTGCAGGGTTCAATAACCCAATTAATTCAAAGGAAAACCCAATTATATGCCAAAACCATGAGTTCTTAACGCCTTTATTCGCTATCGTTTGCGTTATTTACCCTTATCTGATTACAGTCGTCGCGTAAATCTATTTTTATAATATTTATAATTGGAAATGTCCTTTCGTTCTTAAAATAGAGCCCTGCATCAAAAAGCTGTAATGGGTCCCTGTTGGAATTTTCCGTTGCTCAAAAGGTACACGTGTTTATGAAAACATTTCGATCTTCTCGGCGTTTATCCAATTAGCGTGTGACATGCTGTCATATTTTTCGAATTACTCGGGATTTATCATAGCATACAATGAATTAAAACGAAAGTAAATGTCCGATAAAAATATTGAATAGAAGCATGTTTTCGGCTTCTTTTTGATAGCTGAGGGAAAGTTATGATGATAACAAGACTCAGCTAGTGATTTTAGGAAGCGTCCATTGAACGCACGGGCGTGTTTGCGTACCTTAACGAGAACATTGCTATAGAACGATAAACACGGGGTTTCGTCAAAACACATATCCGTTTTTACGTCAAATTATGCAGCTTGACACTTTCTTTGTTTTGGTCTAATTGTTCTGGATGCTTAAGATAGTTGTCTTATTGGCAAGTGCAGTATAACATTGTCATTTATTTACTTGATGTTGCAGAATTATTTGTAAATTTAAGTTGAATGTGGTCTCCATCATTAAACCACCCTATAAATCTCAAGGTTTTGGGGTATATCTTAAATCTGGGAACTACTTTTTATTTTATTAAAAGTAGATCTGGCAAATAGGTGAAAGACTGGCAAAACTTTCTTACAGCACCTAAATTTCACATATATTACATAAAAATCCAAACACTTAGCCCAACTATAAACTGTAGGGTGATCATATGGGATCTAGAAAGGCAATTAGTTACTGTCCAACTAGTGACACCAGCTGCAGTTTACATAAGTTTTGAGAAAATACAAAACTGACAGAACGTTTAAAACGGAACACAAATTAAACATACAATTGCTCGTCAGTGAATAAACCAAATAAAACAGCTAAGCACATATACAAAGAAAGAAACACATTTAAGATGGAAACACATCTGGGGTTGATATAATGTGATTATAACATGCCTAAATATTCAATATTGTGTTGATGAAAAACCCAATACATTAAGGAGCTTGGTGGTGAAAACCCTATTTGATATTTGCTTGAGGGTGAATTGGAATTGATAATGCAATTAAAAACTTTACCACCCAATTACATAAAAAATGGTGGGTAAAACCCCAATTTGTGAATTCTTATCTGGAGCTCTGGACAATGTTTTTCTTTTGATCGCATCAACTTAAAGAGGTAAATTATTGTAATGAGTTGATTTTTGCTTATTTGCATAACCTGTGTCAAATTTGCATCACAATATAAAAATATAGGATTTGGTAAAATTGCCAATGATACCATTCTTTACCAGAGACATAATGCTTGAAGAAGCTAGTAAAAATTAGCTGCAATCATTTTGGCTTAGCCTTAAACCATTTGTACAAGGTTCTCTTTAACTGTTGAATATATTATTTTCTAGTTAACAAAGGTACATTGGTCTTTAAACCATTGGTAAAATATATATATAATTGCATGAATCCTAGTGATTCTGTCAATTCAGAGCATGTTTGCATCATTTTTTGCAACGGATAAAAACAGATAGATTTAATTGCATACATATTGTTACAGATGAGTACTGTCAATTTACAGAGAAGCTCAATATCAGCTCAATATACTAACGTATAACATAATAATAAAACAAGTTTATCAAAAGATATAGTGCCGTTTACAATAGCGTCGTGGAAAACGCCACTCAAGGTTGCAAAAAAAGAATGTTTCGGAACTGTGACTTGTGGTATCGCAACCAACTTTCAATTCGGTGTTTTGTTTAGAATGACTTTAATTCATTTAATAACGTGTTTTTAAAAGAAATAGAATGCATGCATTAACTATAGGAACAAGAAAAGTAAGAAAGTAACTACTCATCGTTACTTTGAATTCAAAACTCTTGAATTTACCATAAAACAGACTCGAAAGAAAGAAAGCAAATTATGTTTTTCCATCAAAATTTCATCATGCATTTGCTATCGGTAGTTTAACAAAAATCAGTCAGCTTATCAGATTAAAAGAGGGGCGGAAGTTACCAGAGGGACAGTCAAACTCATAGATCGAAAACAAACTAAAAACGCCATGATACAACCCAAAAAAAAATAGTTCATTGTAGGATAACTAGTAAATTCATGATTGACCAAGAAATATTTTTATCAAGTTTTATTTTAATTGTAGGTCGGTCAAATTGGTTGATTGTATAATGGAAACAAATCAATCTTTTTAAAACGTTATTATTTTGGTAAACATTTTCAATGTTGTCTCTTGTTTGAATGTTTCAGGTCCTTGTCCACATCAACTTCCTTCTCCTCCATGGATTTGTACTGATGGAAAACCCACTATATTTTATCTAGAGGGAGTGAGATGCTATGGACCACCTAAAATCATTCCATGCAATAAACATGATAAAGGTAACATAAAGTAATCCTTATTACGACGTATTGTTGTAGCCTTACAACGTGTTTTGACATATCACAGTATGCCTTTTGTTATTAATGTATTCATCATTTCACTTTCGTCACATGATTTATTTGAAGTTTTAATTTGTAGGACCGATTCATTGTCTTCATTGTTGTGGACCTCCTCCATGTTGTAATACGTGTGGTTGTAAGTAACAAATAACTCAGTCAGTCAGTCATATGTTTATTCACAAAAATCCAGTTCAAACACAATATTTCTTTTTTTTTTTATATGACGGATTTGCATTCCTTAAACAAGTATTATTTTAATACAATAGACCCATCAATTGATCATCGAGATTGTACCCGAGAAATTCCATATGTCATATGACATCGGGTATGTTACACTAAAAAAAAGATGTGTGGTCAGATTTTGTATTTGAGATTTGATTCGCATGATTCGCATGTTTCAACGTTGATTTGAACTTTTTTAAATGAAGAAGGCCATAATTGCCAAAAAGTATGGAAAATTGTGTTATAGTTTTTATTATTCAATCAATCAGAGATTTTATGTACACATATAATTTTTGTATAATTGTGTCTTATCAGTCCTTTTTGATTCATTTTGCAGTGAGCGCAACAGAATGATCAGAAACATGTTGAAGAAGCTGAAACCAACAGACTGTTAATAAAAAAAATCAGTTAATTGCTTGTTTTGCACATTTTATAGTTTTGTTTTGAAAAATCCAATGTATTTTCACTTGTATTATTCTATAGGACAATTTCTCAGGAAAACATAAGAATAAATGTAAATTGAAACAAAATAAAGGTCTGTATTTCTGAATTTTAAGTTTCCTTATTCATTCTATCGATGTATCATCAGAGACATACGAGAAAGAGTATTATAATTAACCCTTTTGGTGGCAACAATCATAATAATTGAATGAGTACACGTTATCATAACTTATACTCTCAAAATCGGAATAAAAAACATCCAGACAACCTTGTTAACATAGCATTTCATCGACAGGAGCTTAGTATTTTGAACAGCGAAACGGAAAACTTGTCAATTTACATTTTAAGAGTAATCATAAATGAAGCGATCAGTTTACTTATTTTTCTTATACACCCTATGCTAATAGAACTTATACACCCTTATGCTAGTAGAACAAACTCAAGGAATCACAGCAAGATAAGTCTAGATATATTTTGAAGCATTAAAGGGTCCCTTAAAGGATGTCTCAGCTTCCAAACAAGCCATCATACATATCCATGTTTACGATATGGACTGAGCTACAGGAAAAAACGTTACCATTACCGTCTATGGAAAATCAATTCAGGATATTGACCCACCAAACTGTCTACCTATAAAAGGCCCTGGGTGTAGTTGCGAATTGGATGATTTTTCACAGTCAAACCGACGACAAATCTAATCGGTTTCTATGTAGAACAATAAATGACAATATATCTAGATTTGGATTGGTGATCTCGTGGTTAGGACCAATGGATACATTGCTGAAGGTTCTGGGTTCGATCCTGACTTTAGGCACTGGACAATTCAGAACATAAGAAAGGTGATTTTTACCATCCCACACATATATCTGGTATCCAATATAGGTACTTAGGGGTCTCGGTTGGTCAACATGGCTCAAACTTTGACCTTGAGATCCTTCTTTAGATATCTCCTCGGTTTGTCTGTCCAAACGAGTTACCTGGTAGTTCTCTCCGCTAATTTTGGCTTCCTCCACAATAACCACATTCTTTCCGGTGTCCTAGCACTCCCGTGTTGTTGGGTTAGATATTTTTCCTTCATGGTGGTTGTACAAATGTTAGTGACACATCTCAATTAATCTTATTAGGGAATGTTCATGGCTACCACTGTACCCTCACACAATATCACACACCTATACCCCCTCCAAAAAAAAAAAATTATCTTCAATTTTGACCCCCATTTTAAAGAAAAAAACCCTTTTACATCCAAAATAAAAATTTTACCAACATTTTGTGTGATTTTAACTTCAAAATTAAGAAGAAAAAAACACACTTTGCATTTATACCCCATAAAAAATAAAAACATTTTTTGTAAAGAGCACACCAAAACCTTAATCCTGGGTTTTTTATAAAACTCATTTTTCCCCTAAGGGAGTAGTATAGTACTTGTACTTTTTATAAAAAAACGTTATTAAAACACCCAAAAAAAAAACAACAAAAAATTTCAAAAACAAAAATAAAAAAGGTCAGGAGAACACACCGCGAAAAAATTTTGTTGGATTTTGGAGAAAAAAATTTTTAGAACCCGAAATGGTAAAGATAGTAAAAAGCTATTTTGAGTTCCCATAATCCTAGGTAGCATTTTGTAAAATTTCATCCAATTCTGAGCTGACTTTTCAATGCTATATTTAGAAACGGTTATGCATAACCGGGGTAGTTTCTAATATGATTATTATTGTTTTCTAGGTCTTACTTTTTGTAAAAAGTCACTTTGCATCGTCTTTGTCATCAGTTTTGTTTGTCGTCTAATACAAGGTAAATGTACACGAGCAGCATATTTGGCTGAAGTAAATATTCATGAGACAACTATCATGCGTAGCGTCGTTTTTAAAACTTAGTCATTTGTAATTCTTGTTCATAGAAAGAACCTGTTATTTCTTCGCCTTTTAAATCAATTATTTTATAAGTAAAAGGAATTGTATTTAAAACTTTTTCAATTACAAATATTTCTTTAGTCCAACGAGTAGTATAACCCTTTTCAAATTTACCCTTTTTTTTTGTTATTCTTACTCTATCTCCGACTTTGAATTTAGGTTTTTTAATTTTCTCTTCCTTTTCTGGATATAAATTTTTATACACTGTTAATTCATTTTTTAATTTACTTGCTTGAACAGGTGTCATTTTAATTGAAGAATGTACTGTATTATTATAATTTTAACTAATTTATCTAATATATCATAATATTTTAAAGTTTCATTAGCAGTAAAGTATTTATACATATGTTGTTTCATTGTTCCTATCCATCGTTCCACTACACTGGATTTTCTTCATTCTCAGTTGAATATAACTTTATGTTATTATCTTTTAACAATTCTTTTACTTGTCGATTATAAAATTCGGATCCTTTATCTGACCAAATATATATTGGTTTTCTTTCTTTAAATAATGTTTTAAATGCTTCACTCACTGATACTCCTGTTTTATTTTTCAAAGGCTTAACCAACCATATTTACTAAAACATCTATAACTGCTAATAAATATTTATAGTGTTTATTTTGTTTTGAATATGGTTGCATATCTATTAAATCAACTGCCCATGTTTGATCTATTGAATGAACATAAACACGTCTTTTAGGAAAAGATTTTACAACTCTATGATGTAGTTCATCTGCTAATTTATTTGTTAGATTTGTTTTAGACATTTTGAAGTAACTAAAATGTTTTCTTAAAAATGGAGGCAAAAGGATAAAATTTTATCCAAGCAAGGAGATTCATATAAACTTGTTTTGACAAAAGAATATAAACATAAAGCAAGTATTTATGTATTTAATTATAAAATTAGTCTAAAGGATGAAAACAAGAAACATTTACAAATGCTTTTGATCACATGATAGACTATTCCATAAAAGATTACCCTAATGGAAGAATTAAAATAGTACCTATTCATGAAATCATAATTGCTAAACATAAAAGCTGGCCTATAAGAACATATAATACAGTTAAAAGTTATTCATGGATCAAATGGAAAGATTATTAAATAGTGCTGAAGAATTAAATTTAGAAGAAGTTATTTTGAAGTTACTATTATACCCAATAAAAGAGGAAAAGGTAAAGCTTTAAAAATATTAGATGTCATAAATAAAAAGTATTATCAAAATAAAAATGATGATACAATATGTTTATCAAGGGCAATTGTAACTTCTTTAGCTTCAAATAAGTTATTAAAAGATTTTACAGATTCTCAATTAAAACATATCAATGAAAGTAGACCATTACAAAAAGATTAGCTGAAGATTTGCATAAACAATCAGGAGTAGAAATAAAGAAGAAGGAAATGATTTGGAAGATTTAAAATTTTGAAAATTATCTTAATATGAGAATAATTATTTTTACATCAAATAGTACAGAACATATTTTATATAATGGTAATGAAGAATACAACGAACAAATATATTTATATTATCATGATGAACATTTTGATACAATAACAAACATAACAGGATTTTTAGCAAAACGTAGATTTTGTAAATTATGTTTAATTGGTTATACTGAACAACATACATGTAAAGATAATACAGTAACAACTATTAGAAAACAACTTGTTTGTGAAAATGTAATAAAACATATACAGGTAAAACCATAAATGTGGTGAAAAAATATGTTTAATATGTTACGAAAAATACACGGAAAGTAATGAAGAACACTTATGTTATATGAAACCATCAGTACCAAAACAAGTAAAAATAATAAATATATATATTTTGATTTTGAAGCAAATCAAGAAACAGGAATACATATAATGAATTTTGTATAGCTTACGATTTAGAAAATATTTATTGTTTTAAAATAACTATGTAAAAGTATTTAAATGTGATTTCAATATTGATAATTTAAACTTGTTAAAATTAGACATAGATGATTGTTTTAGTGATGTAGAAAAATTAAATATGAAACCCTATAGGAAATTCTGTAATAGGCAACTTTTGTAAATATTTCATAAGAGATAAATTTAAAGACTACACTTTTATTTCACATTATGGAAAAGGTTATGATATGCAACCGATTTTAGGATACATTGTTAAAAATAAAATTGAACATAACATAATTTCTTCTGGACTAAAATTAACAGCTATGTTTATTAAAGGAATAAATTTAAGATTTATAGATTCAATAAATTTTACATTGTGTGGATTAGCTGCTTTCCCAAAAACATTTGGTTTTGAAGGTAACAAAGGATACTTTCCACATTATTTTAATACAACAGAAAACCAAAATACAAAGGTAAATATCCTGATAAAAATATTATGGTTTTGATACTATGACTACCAAAATAAAAAGAATTTGACAAATGGTATGAAACAAAAAAGATAAAAATTTAAATTCTATAAAGAAATATTTTATTATTGTTTTTGGATGTTTTAATTTTGTCAAAAGGTTGTACATTGTATAAAAATTATTTTAAATATAACCAATAATTGTATTGATCCATTTCAATATATTACAATTGCTCAATGTTGTACAAAAATATTTAAAACATTAATGTTAACAAATGAAACAATTGGAATTCACAAAAGATGACAATTAAAGAAGTACATTCACAAAATCAATACAATGGTTAGAGTATATTTCTTTAGAATATAATATAATGATTCAACATGCTAAAAAGGAGGTGAAAAGAAATTATTCATTAATAATAAATGTTATAAAGTCGATGGTTATTATTATGATAGAGAAAATAAAATGCGTAATGTTTATGAATTTTTGGATGTTATTGGCATGGATGTACAAAATGTTATAGTCCTGAAGAAATATGTAAAAAGATAGAAATAAAAAACTATGAAAGAGTTATATGACCAAACTAAAGAAAGACTTAAAACTATTGAAGATTATCTAAAACCAAATGTAAAATTCATACAATATGGGAATGTGAGTTTGATCAACAAAAATATCCTGAAGTTGATCCACATTTAAAACCTATTGATAAAAGAGATGCATTTTATGGAGGAAGAACAGAAACTATTCAATTATACAATAATCTTTCTGATTTAAAAGGTAGATATGTAGATTTTGTTCTCTGTATCCATCAGTAAATAAATATTGTAAATATCCTATAGGACATCCTATTACATATACAGATATTTCTGTAGATGATTATATAAAAATAATTATTTCGGAATAATGAAATGTAAAATATTACCACCTAAAGGATTGTATCACCCTGTTTTACCTTATAAACAATTAACTAGTGATAATACACATAAATTACTTTTTGGATTATGTAGAACATGTATGAATAAAATATCTTTTAAATGTAAACACATAGATGATCCTACTTTAAATAAACATGATAAAATACATGAAATAAAAAGATGCAAAGAATGTAAAAATATTAAAAATGAAAAATGTATACATTCTAATGAGGAAAGAGTTATAGTAGGAACTTGGTCTACAATAGAAATAGATAAAGCAATAGAAAAGGTTATAAATTACAAAAATATATGAACTAGAACATTTTGAAAAAACATCTACAGATATATTTAAACTTTATGTAGATACGTTTATGAAATATAAACAAGAAGCTTCAGGATGTAAATGTGATCCTAAATATTGTAAACCTGATTGTGAGAACGATAAAGAATGTAAAACCAAAATACAATATATCATAGATAATGCTGCTTATAATCTAGATATTGACAAAGTTAAACACAATTCGGGATTAAGATTTATAGCTAAAATATGTTTAAATAATTTATGGGGACATTTTGGTATGAGAGATAATTTTACACAAAAGAATATTGTTTTACTTTAGAACATATAACTAAAATAGTATTTAATGAAAAATATAAAGATATAAGTACCATGATATTAGATGAAAATATTGTATTAACTGAATATAAAGAAAAGAAGAATATTCTAAACCTAATCCAAGTGTAAATGTTTATATAGCTTTATTTACAACAGCACATGCTAGATTAAAATTATACGAATTATTAGATATTCTACAAGAAAGAGTTTTATACATGGATACAGATTCTTGTATTTACAATGATGATGGTTCTGAAGCATGTAAAAAGTAGAAAATATGATGGGAAGTAAATTAGGTGATTTAACAGACGAAATTGTTTCAAAACACAATGCTAATCACATAAAACAATTTATATCTGCTGGTCCAAAAGATTATTCAATGAAACTAGATACAGAAAAACTAGTTAGCTGTTGTAAAGGTTTTAGATTAAATGCTGAAGTTGAAGAAAAGATTACATTAGATAAAAAATAAAAATAGTTACTGATGAAAATGAAAATATGAAACTGTAAAATATGACAACATAAAAATAGGAAAAGATCATCAACTTAAAACAGTTAAACAAGTTAAAGCTTATGATTATATGTTTGATAAAAGAATGGTATGTTATGAAAATGAAAATCTAATTAGAAGTTTTCCTTATGGATATTAAAAATATATAATTTAAATTTTATTTTAAAATGATTGAAGCTTATACCGAGAAAGATGATCCTTATGCTAGAGTTATATTAGGAAAAATAAAATTATCAAATTATCAGATATGTTGTTTAAGAGATGATGGAGAATGTCCTTTGACATCAAAACAAATGGAAGTAATGGAAAAGTTTAAAGGTAAAAGTTATCTAAGTTTCCTCCTGGTTGGGATGCTTTCATTAGACCTGACAAAATTTATGAATATGTTTTGAAAACCATGTCCTGAAATTTAATTTATTTTGTTATTTCTTTATAACCCTCTTTAAAAACTTTAATCAAAGGAATAATATTTTTAGATTTAAATGTATCATTTTCTTCAAGGTAATCATCGCTTCGCTCGCTTATTTTAACTTCCAAACAACAAAACCTGTTAAAACCATTCCACCAACAACAAATGCAATTTCTCTATTTTTTTGATCTTCTGATGGTGTATAAAATCACTTAGTTTAGGTTTGGGTGATAATGGAGTTAATTGTTTACTTGTAATGTAATAGTATTGTTTCATTGCTTGGTCAACATCTTCAAAAGTATGTTCGGCATGATGTTCTTTTTGTAATTGTTCATTAAGAAAATCTAATCTTTGTATTCTTCTTTTATTCCAATCTGCTTGTGCTTTTTCTAATTTTTCTATAGCTTTATCATGTCTTATTTTCTCTTCATTTGCATTACTACCCATATGTGAAAATAAATAATTACTCCCCGAAAATGCAAAAGCATTTGTTATTGCCCCACCAAGCATCATCGCTAAAGCACTTGCCATTTTATTAGAGCGACAAGCGATTCCTAAAAACAAAATAAAATAAAAATAAGTAAGCAATCAGTTTATTACTTCATGATATCAGCAGGTATAATACCTTGCTTAATCAACATATCTTTTGTTGCCATTGCAAGTAATATATCAATGGATAACATTACAACATCATTTACATTAAAATCTACTTTTGGTGCTGGTCTCCTTAGTACCTTTTACCTATTTCTGCATATCCAACTGTTAACAATGTTTCCACTCCAGCATGATATAACATATTTGCTATTTGTTTTCCGTCTTTTGTGTTGACATTTTAATGTACTAAATTTTAAATTCTCACTTTGCTCTTAATTAAATTCAAAAGGATCAATTTCTTTCTTTTGTTTTCTGGTTTTGTTATTTCTTTAATCATTTTTCTGGTTTCTTACTTTGGTTATAAAAACAATCCCAATCCAACAATACCTATAGAAAAAGTGCAAATTTGTAATCAACTAGGGAACTGGAGTGTTTCTTGACAGAAGGATATGTTCGTTTGATTCATAATCTGTTTCTGTATCAGAATCTTTTGTTATTTGTTTGATTTTGAATTTTCTTTTTAATTTTTCCACTTCTTTTTCTCATTTCTGCATTTCTTATTCTTACTTCTGCACCTTTCTTACCAGCAGCTACTCTTTTGGGTCTTTTGGTTTGGGTTTTTAAATACTTTTTTTTTTCTTCTTTGTTTTCTTTTTGTTCAGGATTTTCATTCATCATTTTTATGTCATTATTTTCATCTTTTTTCGGAAATCGAGCGAAGCGAGTGGTTCGATATGTCTTGCTGTTGTTAATATTGCAGTAAAAGGAGCAAGATACATTCCATATCTATAGTACAGTTCACAACATGTATTAGTTAAAGCATTATTGATAAAAGGATCTTCCTCTAAGTCTTGTATTAAAATTGGTGGATTAACAACTTTGAAAAACTTTGATACACCCATGACATATAAATTTATAAAAGAGTTTCCTAATGTCTTGGTCATACTAGCTCCCAATCTTGCTTCATATTTACAGTATAGTTTGTTTATTTGCTCTGTTGTCATTTTATCAATATCTGACAGTTGTAATTCTTTACCCAGATATTGTTTACTACTCCCACCAGCAACAACGGATGATAATCTCTCGCGTTTTTTTTCTTGAAGGGAACCGTTCACTTCGCTCCTTCATCATCAATATTTATGTTTTCCACAATTTGCTCGCTTAATAATTCTTCAGCATTCATTTTATACGGTTCAAAAACGGATATAATTTATTTTAACTTTAAAAATTAAATACAACATATCCAACCAATGATAAGACTGCAGTGTTTGTTGCAATTGTTAGTATTTCCAACAGCATTGCTTTTTTATTACTTATTTTGGTTAAATTACTTAAGAATTACTTATTTTGGTTAAATTACTTAAGAATTACTTAAGCATTACTTAAGCATTACTTAAGCATTACTTAAGCATTACTTGAGAATTGCTTAAAAAAATCAATTAAGTAACCAATAATCAGTAGGTTGATCTGTCTTTAATATTAATTTACGATGTTTCTTTTTTAAGTTCTTCCTTTATTCTTTGTCTTTCTTCCAAAGTAGGAATAACATCATTTTCTCTTAGGCAATTATCAAAACTATCTCTATCTTTTGTGTAGAACATGCATAACCATTTTGTTTGTTCTCTTAAATCTTTTAAAACAGAGTTGTATCTCTGTGAAATGACCCACACTGATTGTTCCGCATGTCTTCCTGAAAATGCAAGCTCAGACAGCATATCTTTTTCTTTGTTAGTTCTTTTGTTGCACTGCAGTCATCAATGATATATAATGTTGGATGACCAGCATATTTTTAAAGAACATTCTTAGTAGTTCTTGTAGCTTCTCTTCTTCATAAAGGGAACCGTTCGCTTCTCTCACTTCAACAATAGGATTAACAATTATTAGATTTTTGTTTTGGTTTTCTAACATCACCAATCCATTCACGATTTTTGTATGCTTTGTTCCATTGGATGGTTGGACAAAGTATGACTATATATTTGAAAACTCCACTATATTCTCCTTCTAATAAATCAAGAACAAACTCTGTTTTTCCACATCCTGTTTGTCCACATATAATAGCACAATGGGGATATTTTGGTAATTCATAAAGGGAATCGAGTGTATCTCGCTCCGCTCGTTTGTTTCCATTTTTAAGGGAACCGCTAGTAATTAACTTCTTTAAATCTTCCATCTTCAAAATTAATTTGTGCATCTTGTATAACAAACAGATAAACATTTATTAATTTATTTGCTCCTGCTGTTTTAGTTATTTGGATTGTTATACCTTCAGAAGCATTTTCAATTCTTCTACCTGAACCGTGTAATGAGTTGTCATCTGTTGAACGTAAATCTAACCATAATGCATAATTAGTTGTAAGATATTTTTCTAATGTTGTATAGGATAAATTTAAATCCTTTAAAACTTCTTCTGTTGTTTTATTTCTTTTGAATTTAAAGCAAAGAATTTATTTATTTCATCCCATTGTTGATATGCTTTCATTCCTTGACTGTATAGTTGATTTGGAACACCTTCTATTGTCATTTCTACTTTTGTTATATTAGGATTATAATAAGTTTCGGTACTTGTTCTTTCAGGATCTTCGAACAACATTAGAATTCCTTTCATACTTCTAGCTGGAACATTTAAATTTATATTCCACAATGTATCAGATTTGTTTTTGGTTATTTTTCTATGTCTTAGTATTCTATCGTACAAAATAACCATCTTACCATTAACTTGTTGTCTTATCTGTCTTGCTAATTCTGCATCGGAAACCATATCAAATTCTAAACAAATGTTTTGATTGTATAACTTGCAGATGTATCTGTTGATTTAATAACATTGCTATAATTATTAAATGTAAGTTCATATTCAAGTCTATCACCAAGACCTGCTTGATAAAAGGCATATGAGTTTCTAATAGTTCAAAATCAAGTGGGATACAAAATCTTGCACCATATGCAGTTGCAATTGCTTCATCACCTATGTCTGATGATTTATCATCCGCACCAACTCTGTGTTTTAACATGTTTGTTTCACCAATTCCTTGGTATGCCATATTTAAACGTTCAGATGTAGATTTCCATAAATCAACATAACAATGATAAATATCACTATCATCAATTGACATAATTTCATTTCCACTTATACGAATTGTTGTTTTTTTAACTATTGTTCTTCCTATGTTTTGATATATAGTTGCATTGTCGTCTGTAGATGTGAGTTCTATTTCAAATGCCAATCTGGTTGTTCCAGGAACAATAACATCATTATTGCTTAGATTGGGAATCTCACTAATAGCTGTTGATTTTGATCAATAGTTGAAGGATTATTTGTTATTGATACACTTTGACGAATACCTTTCACACCACGGGGTTCTCTTATTTTTCTGTAAGGATTTAATTTGTTTCCGTATGCCGACATTTTTAAGGATTAAATTTGTTAAAAAAATAATTCAATTACCACTGATACTAGAGTATTGATACATAAAGAATTATTAGTCATACTAATAAAACTTATGAAATCTCCAGCCTTAACTTCAAAAGGTGTATAAAAGTTATTAAAACCGTGTGTAACACCTTATCCAAACTCATTTTGTAACTAGTTGACTTATCATTAACCATCATCTTAATGGCTATAATATCTGAGCTTGTTCTTAAACTTACTAAACTAATACCCAATATTTGTCCTGGAAAGTTCATTAAATAATAACCACCACCATAACCAAAATTAAACTTTTTATTTCCATGTATTGGACCATCAATTCCAGCATATATACTTATTATTTTTCTGTCTGGTTTATTTTAATATTATCAACTATATTTTCAACATTTAAAACTCTGATGTTTAGGGCAGCAACACTCCGATGTAAATTTTTATCCTTAGTATCCATTGTTTGAAGCTCACTCTTCATATTTAATATTTCCTTTTTTATTTCCGATGTATCTACGTTTTTTTTTTTGACACCAAGTATGCTCATTTTATTAAATAAATTATATAACTTCTAAAACACAATTAATTGGTAAATGATTAATTATCTTGTTATTATTTTTGTCTCTAATTTCTAATTTCAATTCTGTTATATCACCATTTACTAAACACTTATATTCCGGATGCTCGAATCTCGCTGTTATAACTTCACCAAACTCTTTATTCTCGACTGGAATAACAGCCAATAATGTACTTGGCTTACCATCAAGATAATTATGAGAAGTGCTAACTTGTTCCAAATGGATATACAATGATTTATGGATAGCAAAATCTACAAATTTTTTCCATAATGTAATTCATTAGGTTCAATTTACGTTCATTATTAAATCCTAACATATTTTTCAAATCTTCATTTATCCTTAACTCAATAGGAGTGTTTAATGACGCAATACCATTTGTTTCATTTACGGATAATACAATATCTTTTTTTAAATTCATCCGCTATTTGTTGGAAACTATAATAACCATCTTTAATCCTATGAAGTCTTTCTCCTGTTTGTCTTATAACTCCATCATAAACATTATACCAACCTACACTATATCTTATAGATTTTAAACCAATACGTTTATTTCCATCTCTGTTATCAATGTATTGTTGTAAGTTAATTGTCTTATCAATATTTGAAATAGTGTGGTACATTTTAATATAAAAAATGTGTCATTTTTGATCTCAAAAATGATAACAAAAGAATTTAAATATAATCCAAATGTATCATATAATCCAAGTGTTAAGTATTCTAAAAAGATATAAATCTTGTCGATCAAATAATATTTGTAAATCAAAAGAAAACTTTAAAACAGCTTTCCCGATTTATTTCAAAATATCAAAACCCATCATTACACACCAACGAACCATGGAATACATGGATTCATTCTTCGTTTGATTGGTGGCAATGTCAGTTAAACTTTGCAGTCTGGTGTGCAAGTACAGGATGTGGTGTTTCCTACAATAACCATATACAAAACACTTCAAATCTTACTAAATCACTTTATACATTTCACTTATATTATTGCATTGCCAGAATTTTAAAGAACTTAAATCACCTTTACCAACAGATTCTTCTTTCTGTTATTACAAAAACCCATATGACAAAGCTGCATATCAAAAATTATGCAATGAATTTGATGTTTCTCCAAATACAGATTGGAGACAAAAAGTAGAATCATCATCTAAAGGATTAGGAACTTTTCTGAATATTATAAACCAAGTGGTGAATACAGATATCATCATTCAGGGATGGTCCTTCTTTAATATTCATGATACAATTCGTCATACAAAGATATAAGTATGGCTTGGACAACATTTATATTAGATAAATCAGAGGGTTTTACAAAAGCAGGTATTGAACGTATCAATGAAAGTATTAGAATGTTTGTATGGGCATTATTAGGGCACAATCTCAAACAAGGGTAGAAATATTAAAAGTAGGAACAGGATTTGATGCACAAAAACAATTCTTAGCAAATGTACAAGATGTAATAAATAGTCCTATCGATTTACCCACCCAGATATCGAATTATGAAAATGTTTTAAAATATGCAAGAAGTAAAGTTGATTATGCTTATGGACTTGGTTTATATATGTCTCCCAGTGATATGGTATTACAAATTGACACCATTGTTGGTTATAACAACAAAATTGTAATTGCAACAGAAAATCAAACACTCGGTTTAAATGATGATTTAAATAATAAAATTTTGATTTTACCGGTCTCGATCCTGTCGATTTCCAACCAAATAAACCAAAACCGATTCAACAATCTCAATCAGAACCAAAAAAATCAGAACCAAAAAAATCAGAACCAAAAAAATCAAAACCAGTTCAAATAGAACCAACACAAAAAAATGAATATGACGAACACGAAGATAATAAAAAAGCAATAATATTTGGAAGTATTGTATTAGGTATTACAGCACTTATTATTTATAAAATTTATTAATTTATTTTTAAATATTCCTAGCAGCAGCATACAATAAACCAACAACCAAAACAAGAAAAGCCCATAAGTTGTTTGCAAACCAATTTACTACGTCTTTTGTTACAGACAATAACCAAGATACAATAGAACCTATAATACCTGGTAATGCAGCTGCTAATTTTCCTGCAAGAAAAGATAATAGTTTTCCAAGATTTTTTAATTGTTTTTTTATCCAGTCTTGTACACCACCTTTTGATGGTGGAGGAGGAGGAGGAGGAGGAGGAGAAGGAGAAAAAGTAGTTCCACCAGTAAATGTTTCTACTATAACACCAATAATCATTCCAAAAGCAGTTAAAATACTAACTATTGTAATTCCTTGTTCTCTGAATAATGTTCTTATTCTTTCACCTAATGTTGTGTCTTCTTTTAATACTTTACGTATTGTCTCTTTAATTCTGTTTAATTGACTACGTAATTTTTCTTTATTAATATTAATTACTTCTAGTCTCACACTTCTCTCAGATTCCAACTCTCTTATTCGACTACTTATTCTATTTGTTTGAAATTCATCATTATCTTCTTTAGCTTGTTCTAATTTGGTATTTTCTTTTGCTAAGTCTTTTTTTGTTTCATTCAGTTTTGCTAATTCATTTGCAATCTCTTCTTTTACTGTTGTCATTGCATTGATTACACTATCCATTTCTCTTTTTGTCATACCTGTTTGAGTTTCCATTTCTTTGTAAGTTGTCCTTCTTCTATAAAAGAAGTTTCTATTTCTTTTACATATGTTTCTGAATTACTTGCTGTTTCTAATAATTCTTGTACTTCTTGTTGTGTAGATATTTCTTGTAATGGAATTTCTATATTATTGAGTTCACAAATTGGTGCTTCATTTAACATTCTCTGAAACTCTGCTCTACTTTTATTATTCTATCAGATATTTTATAATCGTCTACACCTAAAACATCTCTAATAAAATTAACACCGTATATTCTTTGAAGAGTGCTAAATTTATAAAATTTTAATACTCCTTTTGATAATATGTTAATGCAATTTCCTACCATATTCATCTTTTACATACAACATTGTTCTTCCATTAAAATCTTCTTTTTTTTTTTTTCTTCTTTGGTAAAAAATTTTTGTAATTTTGTTTGAATATAATTCATTATTTTTGTTATAAAATCTTTTATAATTTTTTGGTAATTTCTTTTCGCGAATTTTAGTGTCATTGTATGATAAATCTCTTAATACCTCAGTTTCCTTATTTATATTATTTTGAAACTCTTCATCATCTTGAAAAGACGTTTCTTCTTCTTCTTCATCATAATCATTATTTTTAAACTCAGGATTATCAAACTCAGCCATTTTATTCATCTAAAATATTAGATAATAAACAATAAAAGAACCTGTTAAAAACAACTTAAGATAAAAATAATTAAATTTTTATTTAACATTATTTTACATTTTTACTAATTTTCTTTTGTTTCTTCATCCATTTATTTAATTAAAAATTGATTCATAGTTTGGTGGATTTCCGTTATCAACTAAAATTCGTATAACAATTTTATTAAAGAAAATCAAAGATTTTCCATTTTTTTTTAATTCGTTTTTACTCTATTTTCTGTTTCCTCAATTAGTTTTTCTTTCATCATCTGGTAAACTTTTAAAATTACTTTTTTTATTTTTTTCATCTCATTAAATTTTTCTAATTCATCTAAAATAAGTTTAAATTCATCTGCACTTATCTGTCCGTCAGTTAAAGATTTTGATATTAAATCTTTTATGCTGTTTAACTTGCATTCTGCCATTGTTTTAATTTCATAATGTTTTTTGATTTTGTTGTCAACTTTCTTCTAATTAATTTAACTAGACCTCCTAAACTTCCACATACAACAGCTGCAATTTGTATGGGAAGAAAGATAGGAAAAGCAATTCCTATACCAGCTAAAACAACAGATGTCGAAATTAAACTTGTATCAACACCATCAGTAACATTAACTCCACGTTTATATTTTTGTATAGTGATTTTCGTTTATCTCTCTCATTTATTAATGTTTTTCTATTTCTGTTATTTTTGTAGTCTATAATTTTGTCCATCTTCTATAGGTAATTCTGGATATAATGGTATATCCATTGATAAATCAGGAGCTGTAGGTTGTTTCATTTTAAAAGTAAAATTGATTTTTTTTTCTCCAAAATCCAACAAAATTTTTTCGCGGTGTGTTCTCCGACCTTTTTTTATTTTTGTTTTTTGAAATTTTTTGTTGTTTTTTTTTGGGTGTTTTTAATAACGTTTTTTATAAAAAGTACAAGTACTATACTACTCCCTTAGGGAAAAAATGAGTTTATAAAACCCAGGATTAAGGTTTTGGTGTGCTCTTTACAAAAAATGTTTTATTTTTTATGGGGTATAAATGCAAAGTGTGTTTTTTTCTTCTTAATTTTGAAGTTAAAATCACACAAAAATGTTGGTAAAATTTTTATTTTGGATGTAAAAGGGTTTTTTTCTTTAAAATGGGGTCAAAATTGAAGATAATTTTTTTTTTTTTGGAGGGGTATAGGTGTGTGATATTGTGTACCCTCCCCATAACAAAAGTATCAATCTGAACTAACATATACCCCATTCATTTCTTGGGTTCTATTTCACATGGAACACACAGGAAGATTAAAATTTGCTTACGTCAATAACTGGTAATTTCAAATGCATCAAATATGTGTTATTTATCTTTACTAGAAATAAGTTGAAGGCATAGTTTTATAGATAAACCTTGACAGCCAAACAACCTAGTGTTATTGTTAACTGTAAAACATCTGAATCAATCAATCGGTAAAATAGTCAAAATGAAAAAAAAAACATACTTATATGCTTCAGAAACTATCTCTTAATTATAATACAGATAAACAAATCAGAACAACTTTGATGGTTAGTTTTCTCATTGGTAATTGTACCATATCTTTTTATATTCATATTAAAGGGAAAATTCGCGATTTTTTACCTATAGTTTACATATGTTCATTATGACATAAAATACATATTCACAAAGTTTTATAGCTGCATGTGCAGTAATAAGGACGAAAATCAATAATTAATAAAAAAAAAAAAAGAAAATGACTACTTTCTGTAGGTCGTGACGTTTTCTCCTGGTATTGCATGACGGGACTAAGAATACAATCAAGTAAAGTCTTGGTCTTTAATCCTACATTAACGTAATCGTAAGCGCGCCGATGACTAATTTTATATCTAATTACCATCCAATAATAAGAAAATAAAACGTGCAACTGTTTACATTCATGAGGTAAATTTTCTATATTTACCGTATATATTTCGATTTATTTTTGTAGACAGCACAAAAAATATTATTATTTCAGACTGATAAGGTGGACAAATTAAAGATATAACTTAAACTGTAAAGACATTATATAGGTGTACGCTTATTGACTTTTTACTATCTACGCTATGACTAGGTTTATACGAAGTGTGTATTATACTCTGGCAAAACTCGTGGAAGGCTTGTAAAACGGTAAAATGTTATTTGCAGATCGGTAATTAGCCGGGCCTCTAGGGCACACCGTGCTAGGGTTTACTGTCTATTCGGATCAGTGGATTATAAGACAGGAGGTCGCGTTTGACATGAATTATCATTGATATGGTCATATGTATAAATTAACTGTTTACAAAACTTTTGAATTTTTGAAATACTAAGGCTTTTCTACCTCAGGAATAGATTACCTTAGATGTATTTGGCAAAACTTTTAGGAATTTTGGTCCTCAATGCTCTTCAACTTCGTAAGTTTATTAGGCCTTTATAACTTTTTGGATTCGAGCGTCACTGATGAGTCTTTTGTAGACGAAACGCGCGTCTGGCGTAAATACAAAATTTAATTCTGGTATCTATGATGAGTTTATTTACAACCACTGGGTCGATGCCACTGCTGGTGGAGTTTTAATTCCCGAGGGTATCACAGGGTTTACTGTCTATTCGGATCAGTGGATTATAAGACAGGAGGTCGCGTTTGACATGAATTATCATTGATATGGTCATATGTATAAATTAACTGTTTACAAAACTTTTGAATTTTTGAAATACTAAGGCTTTTCTACCTCAGGAATAGATTACCTAAGATGTATTTGGCAAAACTTTCAGGAATTTTGGTCCTCAATGCTCTTCAACTTCGTAATTTATTAGGCCTTTATAACTTTTTTTGGGATTCGAACGTCACTGATGAGTCTTTTGTAGACGAAACGCGCGTCTGGCGTAAATACAAAATTTAATCCTGGTATCTATGATGAGTTTATTTAATACACAAATTTAAAATACATTTTCAAGATGTTGACATATACAAATGATCGCCGAGGAATTATTTAATTATATTTGGTGCTATTATTTATTTGAATTCACATTAGTTAATAAACTAAGAAATGAATAATTTTCGGTTAAAGTTGGAAATCTAAAATCAATTGTCAGAATGAAATGATACTTGATACTATATCTCAGAGCAAAAATGTAAATTTAACGACGAGCTAAAACCGATGTATGATCTTTTGTCTTTTACAGCTCTTAAACCTGACGTAAGTCCACTTAAGCATTGTACGCTGAATAGTTAACCCACTAAAAAAACTAAGATGTCTTGTAAAATATTTTTTGAAATATTCTGATCAATCTTAGTAAAGCATTACTTGATTTGATGATCTTGGAAACTATGTAGGATTCTTCCATTACTTGATCGGGTAGAACATCCATAAGCTTGACAAGTCATTTTAACACTGATTAACAGACATGTCATGTTAGGTACTAGGACTTTGTGGTAAATAGATATCCGTGGTTATTAGTTTTCAAGATGGCGACTTACCGAGAATTGATAGTCGGTTTTTTAAAATCGATTAACTCACTTATCTAGACGAATAAACCGTTAATATTTTGGGAATATGCTTATTTATTTAGGATGAACATCAATTCAAATTTTTATTTTTTTGCAAATTTGCCCTTTAAACCATAAACTATATGCAATTGTTAACTGTAAACAGATAAGGTTTTATATTCATGAAACTACCTCTGAAAAAATAAAAAAATATTGTACTCTTTGTACTGTCTTTTGATCATAAAAAAAAACTTTTATCCTGCGTACGTAACATTTTACACCGGTTCGACACCATATATTGATGACAAAACAACACTTGAACCTTAGACTAAGTGATCAATATAAAATAAATGTGCATTTATCACTAAAAAACGGAAACAAAAAATATATATTTTCAACATTATACTCTGTATACTCTTCTGGTCAAAAACCAGCTTCAGTGCAAATTTCATAAAATCAAATGACGACGCGGCCAAAGACGAAACATGTGATCGTTGTCTCGTTTTAGTGACAAAAATATCACTGGATTGACGACAAAAGCTTACACACAATATTTCACAAAAATATATGAAAAAACATAATAAAGAAAGGCATTAACAAAAAGATGTTTAAATTAGTTAATTCGTATGTTTTAAGCTCTAAAAATGTGTAAATTTTATGATAAGTACATTTATCTTATACATATCATATGTACTAAATAGATAGAAATATAAACAACTGCATGTCTCGAGAACAGAATATGTTTATTTATTTTATTTGACCAACAAAATCTATCATTGTCGTTTTCAAATAGAATGACAATTCAATTAATTATTTCCTTATTTTATTGTTGACAATAGTTTTTTGTTGACAATGTGCATGACACCGTGCGTACACAGGTTAACTTATGTTTACCTATGAACTTGTTTACAATTATCGTCGGTACATGCACTCCTTTGTATTCTGTTATGAATAGTAAACATATGTGTACATGTTGCGGTAATATTTAGCCTGCAGATTGTTTTTCATGGATTGCTGTTTCAACTATAATTACGAAAATGTTTATCTCGATAATGCGTATTGTTTTCTGCAAGTAACATGCTGTAAGAAGGTCATTTATCCGATTAATATATTTTACTAAGATATGTAATACGCATTTTTATGTTGTGCGCAATATGTTACATCAACATAAGATGACGAATTGTGTTATATAGATAATTTCACACCTGAAAGGTTTTCCTGTTAACTACCTATAAGTATAAAAAGTTGTTTGAATATTATTTATTAACGTTAACTAGATTAGATGAGAATGTGGCAATCTGTGATTTTTATACTTTGTGTAATTCATTATGCACATGTAAGTTTTTAAGTACTAACACAAGTATTAAAACAAAAGGTGTTTCCTTATATTATATTAATTAGCTTAACTTATCTATTTAAATCATTTCTTTAATATAAAACATCCGTAGGTTCATTAGCACGTCTAGGGAAGACAACATGTACAGAAAATCATAGCATAAAACCAAACTATAAATTAAGAGAGGTATCAATTTATAATTATTTATTGATGTGTTCCTCCCAAAACACTTTCGTTTCGTGTGTACGTTAACAGAGCATAAAGAAAAATTGGTTGTAAAATCCCTGTTTTTGATTTGCATCAAACTCTTTTTGGTCAACACCAAATGAGCAATACATTAACACACCCCTAACATTGTATTTTATAAACTGTATGTTACTATCTTTAAAGTTTTCAACAAATTCATAAACGTTTGTTCTAATCATGCTAATTGTTACCAAGTTTTTATTATGACGCAATGACCCATTGGAATGTTTATTATGCAATACTTATTAAGGTTGTATTGAACAAACATTTTTTATCCTGGATTTATTGAAGTTTAAATTATTTTTTTTCTGTCAACTATCAAACATCCGTATAACAAAACAAAATTACAACACAATTCCGAAGTACAACATTTGTGCAAGGCAAATTCAAAAAAACGGAAAAGCTTCAAAAACTGACAAACTCAAACACTTGACTAATATTAACCATCGAATCGACTAGAAAACAACGGTCATATTCCTCGGTACAGACATATTTCAAAGAAAATGTTGGTTTCAACCTGTTTTTATGCCTAGCTTAACCTCCTACTTGTATGCCAGTTATATTAAGATCCTTTATATTGATAACATTGTGTAAGCAACCAAAACCAGACAGAACTGGTTACCGTGGCAAAATTTGGAATCCAACAGCCAAAGTTTGTGTAAATAAAGCTATCTACATAGATATACAACATATCTGAATTAAATGATAAAACAACAAGGAGGCAAAAAACAAGTTTGTGTAGTTAATAGTAAATGTTATATAGTATAGTAAAACAATATGTCACATACACCTTCTTCCGATGAATAACACATTTATTAAAATATAAGAACGAGGTCACACAAAATGAAAACAACAATATGAAAATTCCATGCCTCTGAAGCTCCACTCTGTACCTACAGGCATCAGGAAAGCTATTAGTTTGCTTCATACCGGTAAGCAAAACGTTAAATACGATTTTGCTTAAACTATGATTCCAAAAAAGTGCTGGCTATACAAGTGCCAAATTTTAAAAAATAAACACAACAAACAAAACTATCAAATACGACTAGAAAAGGCATAACAGGTATTAAAGGAAAAATAGATCAGACGAACAGTCAGCAATAATTACAAACAACCAACTTCTCCAAAAAATCAAACATACATACACAGACAAAAACCTATAGTTGCTTACATCATTTTGTCTCCGGTGGAAAGTTGTCTAAATAATAAACACAGTACATATTCATATTTTATTAAACAAACAATGAAATACAACACAAGGCCTGCATGGCCTGACTAGGTATAATAAAATTTAATTAAAACAGCTGTATTTGTGAGAGTCCACTTAGTACCTAAAATAATCAGACAGTCGTTAGAAATAATCCCTTTTTAATGCATAAGTGTGTATACCACACATGTTACCATTGTCGTTGTAAGATTTAGGACAATTTCCTACTTAAAATGTAGCATTTTGATGTTTAAGTTCTATTGTTGACAATTTATAAAGGTTAATGGTAAAAAACGAAAAAATATTTTTGCAGTTCAGATTTTGATACTAATCATAATGAACTATTGTACTGCAAAGTCTCATGATTACATTATTTAATACTGCAAAGATTACGATACTGTTTTCTTTTTGGGGTACCAACAAAATTGTATTTCATTTTGTTTCCATTGAAAACAAACAAGAAATTTGGTTATGAAGAGCGAATAATTGGTACTTATTAAAATACTGACTGTGTGGTGAATTTCATCAAACTCAATAAATGTATTATGTATCGAAAGGTCCGACATTGTAAAATACCTTTTTCGATTTATCTGCTGAAAGATATGTAAGTAAGTAAGTAGATCATTTATCAAAGTGACATGTGTAGCATAAATAATATTACATAATAATAATACATTAGTTATTTTAAATTACACCAGGCCCGTTGGACCTATAAGTCACTTTAAACTTACGAGTGATAAAGAAATTTAATCTACGATTCCCAGTTTTGTAAAGAAAGATTTTTTAAATGAGATGTGAAAAAAAAACTTTATAAACGGTGCCATTATTTTATTTTGTATCATTTAGAATAAAGTAAAACTTATTTTTTTTTAAATAAATATGACATTATAGTACAAGGTGGTTTGTATAGTCAACGTTACACCCGGCCTATTGAATCTATAAGTCACCTATTTGACAAATTTTTACAAGTATTACGGACTACATGTAAATATAACAGGGGCGGATCCAGAACCCCGATATCTGGGGGGCACCATGAAATCAAAATTGAATATTTGTATAGATATGTAAATATGCGAAAGTGTGTGCTGGGAATGGTTGTGGTTGTGGTGATTAGGTGGTGGAAAAGGAGGGGGGTAGATTTTTATTTGTGGACCATTTCTTCTCTTTGATTTTCTGCCAATTATTCTCTTTTCTTTATATTTCGTCACACTTTTAATTTATTTTCTATACTTTTGGGTCCATTTCTTTCTTCTAATCCTTTAATCTTTTCTTTTTGACCATTATTTTCTAATCTGTAAACCTCATCCATACGTATACCCTCATTCATGGTGTTAACCCATTCATACCTTCATACCTGATAATTAAAACAAGAAACATACACACACATAACTGTATTATAGGACGGTTATAAAGTATGTCTTCTAAAAATACAATATTATATATACTTTATTACATTAAGCTTTACAGCTCATCGGTGTAAACAAGAAATAATAAATTATAATTCAAATAAAACATGTAGGCGGAGAATGTTAATTATTTTGTAAAATACTGTCCCTCCTGTTAAAAGCCAGGATAATAAATTTTTTCAAAAAAAGTCAACTGCTTAACATTTTGTAGAGTTAACAACTGTATCTGTTTATATACGCTCGGTCTATACCAGTAGTATTGTTTTATAAACTTTGCACGCAAGTCCCTATATGCCGAACACACAAGAATAAAGTGGAACTCGTCCTCAATACATTGACTACATACTTTGCATAAACGATATCATTACGGTACATTCAGAAAACGACCAGTCTCAATATTTAATGAATGTGCAGATAGTCTTATTTTTGTAATAGCCTTTCCGGGCTTTCGGTATAGAGTAGGGATATATTTAGTCAACTAATATTGTAAATCTAGGTTTGTGATTATATTTTTGTAAATAGCACACTTAATTGCTACTGTTTTTCAACAAAGAATATAGTTCTTATGTTTTTATATCTAGTAAGCGCTGTTTTATAAGTGAAAAAGCGTTTCAAATGTCAGTTCAGACCGCCACAATTCACCTAGTCCGATGTTGTGTAATTCATCCTAAATCAGTTTTACGCAGTTCTAAATCACAGACGTACCCTGTACACACTTCCCAAACAGTCAAAGTATTTGTGCTAAATACAACTGGCAGGACCATTGTTCAAGTTTAACGTATTTTGTAGACAGCCAATTGTTGACGGATTTTAGTTATTTGTGTTGTTGAGTTGTTGATGTCTCCTTGACGTATCTATCACATCTCCTTTTATTCATAAGGTGTATTCGTCTCGATTTTGTCATGATCACAAAACTTTTTATCACCAGTTATGACGATTTTGTTCATTAGATTTTACTGTTGTCACGTGCCCTCACTTTTTGCGCACTCATTTTCAAAAGTATTTGGTAATAATTCCTGGACGTTAGAATGGTTGCAACTTCTTTAAGCCAGGTTTATATTGTGTTGTATACACATGTCTATTAAAATATTAGCAGTTACAAATACCGATTAACGATATTTATATTATACTTACAAAACATGATATCTGGTACCTAGTCGACGAAAAACTAAACGAAAAAACAATTTACTTTTTCCCAAAGTTAAGAGGATTTTATCATACACACATTCTAGAAAACATATAAGATGCAAACATTTAAAGTAACGGTTTCATGTAGTATATAGTTTCCATCCTTACCTTTAAATCGTTGATGGATTGCTGTATTATTGTGGGTAATCCATCGAAAGGAATTAAAAGGAACATGATGTTCTGTAACGATGTGTGGCCCTCGTGTGAAGTAAAATTGATTATACATCATCAATTAAAAATATTTTTTTTTGTGATATAAGTAAAAATCAACAAAATAATGTTGCAACTAGATAAGCTTGCCAATTACAATGGAACACATTTCATTATATTGTATATACTGAAGAAGAGATAAGAAAAATAAATCCAGCAATTCAATGGGATTTGTTACTTTCGTAGGAATGGTTAAGAAAATCAAGTGCATATTCTAGAATATTGTATAAATAACAAATGATGTATAGTAGTTGTTTTAAATTCAATATATAATAAAAAACAACAATCAAACAAAACTGAAAAACAAATTGGAGGAATCTATTTTTCTGTGTATTGCAAATGAATCATACATATAGGATGTAATTTTCAATACGGTGGAATTTTTAATTCGGAAAGAAAGGAACATCATTAAATACGAACAGATAAAAAAACACGTATTAAAGAATGTATGGAAATATTTCAAATGGCAAGCATACAAAACTATCAATCTACGAACCTAGATTAAATTTAAGTTTAACATGTTTAAGTTCATCATACTCTTTTTATTTTGTATGTATATTGTATATTCAATGTGTAATTTCTTTTTTGCTTTGCAATGACTTATTATTTTGGATCATAATGTTTAAAACCCCTTCTGTAGGCCTGTGTATTACAAAGGATTTATCGATTTAAAAAAAAACTATTGCATTAATCACACTCGGAAGAGCGTGTAGAACCCCACCCCCTCATGTGTATACTAGTAATCATTTCTACGCCCCTGTTTTAAGTTGCTCTTTCGTTAAAACCACTGTTCAATGCATACATAACCTTTTTAAGGGGTGGACACTTTACAGCTTGACAAATTTTCTATTGTTGAGGCAAAATGCAATCGTCCCAGAATTACTGTTTCATGTACATTAAATTCAGGTAGATTGAGTTATTTGCGGGTTACAGCGATGTACGGTGCTTATAAGAGGGTTTGATGAGGACTGAATTGTACGATATTTACTAAACACAATCGTATAGCCGTGCTTTATTGTTTTTTCAGTTTCATTTTTATTTTTTCAGCCTTTTTCGCTGTGATTTTTTTTTTTTTGCACCAGTGACAAATATTACAACTTTAATACAGAGTTAAAAGTAGATTAATTTGTTAATTTATTTATAACTTTCAACAAGACTATACTGTTTACGGAAAAAAGTCAACAATATCAACATTTTCACAATCAAAGGTTTCATTAATTTTAATAAAACTTTTAATACATGATATTGTTTTATTTGTTGGTAATTGTAAAAGTTTTTAGTAACCTTAAGGATACATAATTTTATCGATTTTATTTATGTAAACAATGACTATTATCTGTTCTTTTTACATGTGTCCCTTTATTGATTATCCGTAAGGAATACAGACGATAGGAATACAGACGAAGATCACCATCCAGAAACAGTAAATATACTACGGAATACGACAAATTAACAGAAAAATAAATAATAGTCATCACCATACAGAGTAACAGACTGACAAATTTATTGTATTTGATTTATTTCTATTTGATATTTCTATTGTCTTTCACAATCCTTGATTCCGTTTCTCGTTTTAATTTTTGTTAGAAATTATTGTTTAGAAACCACAAATACTGAGATAACTCGAGTTTTCATATCAGTTATCAACACTCTTTCAGATAAAAAGCTACTGCATGTGGACATATTAAAATCCTATTATTTACCGGAAATTTCTATTTCAACTGGTTCACTTTTCTTGCTGCATTTTAAAAATACGACTTAACATCAGTTTGAAGTAGTTTAACGGGGGCGTGGCTTATTAGTTTGACGGAGGTTAATCGGGTCTTAAAATAACTTGAATGACCGCAAGGGAATCTATTTGACTGGTATTAAAATAGTTTAAAATGGATTGAATAAGATAGAAAACCGTTTTTATTTTTTGTTAATCTGATTCAATATTCCAGTAATCTTTTTTAAAGATGGTTAATACCTATTTTGCCGTTTAAGCTAAATTCTGGTTACTAGTGTTGAAACTCTTGACGATGGCCTGGAATACAAAACTGTTTCTTGAAGAAAGATCAACAAACAAAAAGGACAAAAACCTTTGTTTTATTCATAACATTCTAACTAGACGTTATCAGATACACTTATTGTAGAAGAATTCCGACCTGTTGATGTTTTAGAATACAACTTTAATTATTAGAATTCCGGAAATGACAAAAAAATCCAAGCCAAGAAATATAATACTTTCAGACTCGTTGTTTTCTCGCCTTTGCAGTTTAATTTTACATAAGTTATGTATAAAAAAAAAACCATTATTTTGATTAACTGTTCTTTTATTAAAAAGTAGATTATGAAATATATATACTGGATTAACGTTCATAAGACGACGATACTGCAAATTGAGGTTGGCGAGAACATCGAAAGTGGCGATATGTTTTCGGGAAACAAGAAATAACATAATAAACATTGGTTATTGTAGCCTAGACTTTTCACTATAGAAATTAACGCTAATATTCATATTTATATAAACTTGTACCAGATTATTTTCACATTTGAAAAAAACGGAACAGACTATTTGGTAATTTTTTTCAAGCCGAAAAAAAGTGTTATCTTTGGCTTAAGTTGTACTAACATGTAACACAATATCATGTAATATTAAAACTGGGAGCTCATAAACTGAGCAATTTGTATCGGCACACAAAGTTCATACGGACTCCTAAAAATATGTCACGAATTTAACATATAAGGAGCGTGGCATAAGGTATTGTGTAATAGATAATTCTAATATAAGTATATAGTCGATGCATTGGCTGCACATTAATGTTCTTTCGTTGTTAATAAAGTCGTAATCTTATTTTTATTTTACACAGTTAGCAACCAATCCACCATGTCCAAAAATAAAACAGACAGGACAATGTCTCGGTTTACCCAAAACGGATAAATGTCAGACAGATGGTACATGTGGACTTTGTAAGATTTATCATTACATTATCGATTCTTTAAATTGTACTTTGAAGTAAAGTTATTACAGAAACCACGAGTTGATTAAATCAACGTTGTTTAAGGTATCTGGGGTGTCTATATGTTCTACGATAGATTTTTCTTAAACTTCTGTGAAAGACTTTCGGGTTAATGTACTTTCAAATTTCAATATCAAAACAGGTGCTCACGGTCCTTATTTATTCGTTAAAATACATTGAAATTAACGAACTCATAGTTATCTTATATGAATTATATAGACGAAACTTATTTTTTATCAATTGAGGAGTAATTAAACGGTAGAATTGGTTAAAATTCAATGAGATAATTGCTTTTCGTAGATACATCCAAAATATCAAATAAAAAAAGGATCCCGTACCGTTTTTTCTTGAAAAATTCAAAAAACACAAATTGTCTTTTCAAATTCTATATAATTATCTGCCCTTGATTGTAAAGGATTTGTTTCTGAAATTTTCAAATATACTTTATAGCACTTAAAAGTTTTGATAGTTTAATCTTTAAATTTCAAGTTTTAGATTTTCCTGTTATATATTGAACGATACTTGGTATATTTATAAACCCAAAAAGTACTTTTGCAACACAAGAAGGGATGTTCAGACAAAGAAACCAGTTCTACCATAAAATTTATAGAATAAATCAACAAAACAATAGGCCTTGCTATGATCAATTGTCCTCGATGATATATCGATGATATAAAATCACTAACTGTATATGTACTTTTTTCGCGGTGTATTTATTTTCAGGAATATCGCAGTATGTATATTTCCGCGGAAATAAATACACGCGAATACAAATGCAGCTTAAATAAATGTAAAACCTTCAAAACCTGTAATTGTCTCGGGAATTTACAACGTTGACCTGGTTTCCCTTAACATGACATCATTTGAACTGTGAAACTGTTAAAACAACACCAGTGATCCATACCAGGGGCGTAGCTACCCGGAGGTACGACAGCACATGCATCCAGGTCCTTTTCACAAAAAAAAAAAAAAAAAAAAAGAGAGAGAGACGGACAAATATAACATAAATGAATTGCTCAATCGGAATCGGACAGAGTGGGAGGGGTATTAACAACGTGATGCATCTATTATCTATTATGAACGTGATATTTGTTTAACGTTCGGAGACTGGTTTGTGTCTTTTCCGTCTATCCCGGATGTTAGTTTGACAGCCTAATAACAAGTGTTGATGAAGCTGTTCGAGTCATGCAGAAAAAGATATTTTCTTATTTCAAACCGAAGCCAGACTCATCTGCTTCGCGTTTTGAAGGAAGAGGCTCAGATGATCACACCTCCACAAAGATCAATATCCAATGCAATAGAGACGCCCCCACACTAACTGACTCGTCGACTCCGTCTTCATCTAACCACCTTCCTTATCCAGATATTGGCAATATCCCCATAGAATGTTCAAAACAAGACAGAGTGAAATTAGATTTGCTGACAAAAACATCATGGGAAAATGTTGCAAAATACAAGTTTCCTTTAAGGTAATTCATAATTTTACGAACAGAAAATGCTACAAAGGAAATTTGTCGATCTCATTGAAGATGTGTCTGAGAGTAGAGTTGTTATTGAACAGTTGAACAGAAAACGGAACAGCATAGAAGCCTGGGATGAGTTATTTGAGAAAGCTGTGCAAGTAGCAGATACCGTGGAGGAGGTTCCTACCATGCAGAGAGGTGCCGGTAGACAGCGACATCGCGTAAATGTACCAGCTGAAACGCCCAGTCAGTACTAGAAACGTGCAATGTTTCTACCGTTTCTTGATCACCTGATACAAGAACTTACACGCAGATTGGTTTCTAACGAAGAGCGGTTTTCTGCCCAGTATTTGATACCATCAAAGCTAAATGGAATTAATCAGGAAGTAATCAACATCTTATTTGAGACGTATAGAAATGACCTTACTGTTAACAATGTTGCACAATTTCGCGAGGAAGTTGAACGATGGATTGTAAGGTGGGATATAGCAGCGGACCCAAAGCGATCCACTCTTTCGGAAACATTGACCTATATCCAAATATTTACATTTGTCTGCTGATTCTAGTAACAATGCCGGTGACAACAGCAACAGCAGAGAGAAGTTTTAGCGTAATGAGAAGAGTGAAAACTTATGTCCGCTCTACAATGCAAACAGAAAGACTTTCTAGTCTGTCCATCCTTCACGCATACAGGAAATTGACATTGAGAAAGTTATTGACGCATTTGCTGTTAGGAAGAAACGTCGTTTGGGGTTCCTTTTTTCTGACCAGAATTGATATGACCAAGTTTGAAATTCAAAAGATTGAATCATTGTTTTGATATGTTTAGGCTAACAGAAACTCCACATAATATAATATTGTGTTTATGTTTATGTTTATTGTTTGTTTTTTTATACATCCTTGCTTACAACCACTTCATTTGAACTTTACAAAATTGCTTACATCCACTTCATTGCACTTTGTTGGAAAGTTGTCTCATTGACAATCATACCACATCTCCTTATTTTTATATCTACTTTGCTCAATACAAATACTTATATATGGAACAAATCTCCGTGATTTTAAAAGCTCTCACGGAATACAAAAACGCAAAAAACAATGTTTAATCTTCATTCGACTCGAACATGTCGAAGTTAAACAAATAATTGACCAAAAAAACACAACAAAAAGGAACAAATTTCAATACGGTCGTGATTGTTTTAAAACGCTATATATGCGGAGCGTCCGGGGGTCTTTGTCCCCTGGTTTCTACCAGGGCTTTGCCCTGGACCCACTGGGGGCCTTAGGCGTCCCCCAGACCCCTCGCCCTTCAGTTTGTGATTCCACTTCATTCACAAGGTAGCTACGCCCATGCATACAGAAAATCGATTAAGGACAAAAGGTAACAAAAAATGACCCAAGCCGATCTGACAGTTTTATTGTGTAACTACAACTTAATCGGAGAATAATCTCTTTCCTACTGTTTTGTTGATTGAATACTAGTAATTTTTGTTTTTTTGTAAATAATTTCACTGAACTTTTTTTTAAAGTTTATATTTTGTTTAACAAATTAGGACTTAATTAATGAAAATTTAAATATTTTATAAACATATTTACAAATACAAAACATTTTTGAACACAAGTATGTATTGACTGATAATAAGATTTCAAATGTCATAGTTTATTTATGCACACATACATCGAAAATCCCAACTTTAGCGGACTTTGCCATTTTGTACTTTCTGATCAGTGTCATAATGATTATATTCCCCCTTGTTTACGTTATCGAGATGATGAATTTCCTTGTCAACACTTTCATTTGCCGAAACAATCATTTCCGCCTTTTCTGGTGTAGCATCATCCCGCGAGTCCGGTAAATAGGGCTGTACAGGAGGCACATCTTTTGCTTGAGTTAACCAACGTTTTAACATTTTGATTGAAAAATTGTGAATAAACTATTACCGAAGGTATAAAATGAAATTCTACTCACTTTTAACTTTATTGCCTCAAGACTATTTACCTTGTCAAATCGAAACTCTTGTTCACTTAATAAGAAACTCCGTTATTAATGTTTTGATATTTTCGGCACATCCGCGAAATTAAATACACGCGAATTCACCGGCAATTCACCACTCGAAAAAGCAAAACCGATTGCACGAAAAAATTGAAAACAGTGACGATTGAAAATTGTACACTCGAAAAAAAAAGTACATAATTATACAGTAATATACAAAAAGCTCATTTAAAAATATATTGTTTTTACATGTGAAAACAGTGACGAATCAATAATCAAAAAACAAATATAGCAAACAGCAATTAACGACAACCACTGAATTACAGGCTCTTGAAAACTTTAAAAACAAAACTTCCTACACCACCTGACAAACATATCGTCACATGTACATGTGCATAATGTATGCAACAAATGTGCTGTCCTATGTTTATTTGTAAAAGATTTATTTACAGTAGTTACAGCAGGAATCCTGAAGCTTATGTTTAAATTTCCCTAATATGATACCCGGTAACTAAAATATATTACCGTACACCAGATTTATCTATTCTTGCTCGGTTTATTTATAGATCTGTTTCACATATGTTAGTGTGTTTAATCTAGCACGTGTATACTTGATATACAGTGAAACCTGCCTAAACCGAACATCGTCTTGAGATTTTGTTCTTTTTTTGGCAGATGTTCGGTTTAATAAGGTTCACAACGCATAAATTTTGTTATGGTGGACTTAAGAACATGTTTGGTTTAGACAGGTTTTTGGTTTATGCAAGATTCGGTTAAGACAGGTTTCACTGTATATTACTTAATCAATGCTGCTGCTATTTAATTTTAATATTGCTTGATTAAATAATTTTAATTCGATACTTTTTAAGGTTTATTGGTTAGTAAGTTATTAAAGCTTCATTACAATCTACTAAATAATACAAAACACTATCAGTATTACAACTGAAAATTGCCATTCACTTTCATTCTATTATTTTATGTTAATTTCAAATCTTCTAGACAAAATGTGCTGCCCAAAAGAATGTGGAAAAGAATGCGTAAGTAATGTTCGTTTGAAGTAATGAAAAGTCAGAGGTCATTAGTTTTATTTTCATTAATGATATATTGTTTTTCAAAATTATTTAAAACGGCATTGTTGTATATTGAACATGCTGATCTACAATTAATATCTGAACGAATCATGCCTTTATCGAAGAGGCTGCAGTATAATACTACAACGTTCATACATGGAAGAAATCGAAACTCATACTTAAAAGATAATAGCATGCTTACACAAAGAAGGCACAAACAAACAGTTCTTCTTGATAGATAGGCTTCATTGGTTTTAGGGATTTCCTAACGCCAAGTAGCAAACATTACATGCATTTCAACACAAATATCAAATTCAACAATACTACAAACATATCTATAACTGATCAAAAATATAAGGTTTCTCATTTGGTACTCAATACATTCATTTCGTCTACATAAATCTCACCGATGCCGCTCGAATCAAAACATTAGGAAAGCTCATTAAAATACGAAGTTGAAGAGTATAAACAATCGAAAATATACGTCTAATGAAATCAAGCTCCATGGTAGAAAAACCTTAGTGTTTCGAATGATTCAACAATTGTATAAATAGTCAGTAGTCAAATCGGTATTTGTTGTCAATATTATGGCAAAGGCTGAAAAAGCAAAACTGCCAATTTCAATTATTTATCGTACATAAAGGTTACAATAGTTTGCCGATGATCAAATGATTAATAGTAGGCATGTAACCGTTAAAGTAAAACTATATTAGCGTTGTTGCCGATGTTTCATACCAAAAGTATGCATGTCTCGTTCTGAAAATGAAGTGGAGGTCTTTGTAATGTTTAAATACGAAGCTTGTATTTGTGAAGTGCATAATATTTTCTTATGTTTAAGATACAAATAGAAATCCAAAAATGGCACTTAACTTTTGCCAGTCTAGGGGCATACGACCTGCCTTCTTTCCCGAGTATCTGACACCAACAGGTGCCGCCATATATTTTTATACGAAACACGACAGGTATAACTAGTTGCGAAAAAATGATAACGAGTCTTGGTCACATTCACTGGTAGTTTTGTATTGATAATATTTTGCTTTTCTATGTAGTGATGTGTTTTTATTTTTTTTTTTTTTTCTATATTTACCATTGTATTATGTGTCTTTTTAGTTTTGATAGTGTTGGTCACGTGGTAACTTCTCCCCTTTGTATCCAACACATACATATACTTTTGCTGTGGCTGTTAAGATTCCTTTACGCCATTTTGCTCAAACATGTTTCCAGAAACATTGATCAAGTGATATTTGTGCCTAGATAGTTACAAATAATCAATAAAACACTAATTAACGTAAAAGGTAGAGTTTTTTTTTCTTCTGTCTTTGATAATTGAACATGCATGATATTACTCTTCAGGGACACCCAGTGTTTTCCTTTTATTTCTTTCAACATTGTCAATCAATTAGAAAAACGTGCCGGTTAGCAATCCTCTCTGTCAATTGTGGAAACACCTGTGTATCTTTTGTTATATTGATTGTAATTGATTTTATGAAATCACAATGACTTAGCAAATATCGATTATTGATCAGCAATTCGACAAAATCAAAGAGATAAAGTTTGCAGCGCAAATGGGTGGATTGTTGAACGTAGACAAGTTAACAAAGCACTTTCAAAGTACAATTGACCAGTACTGTTGAGCCTCGGTCAATATCAAAAGTGATGAATACATCTTTATCAATTCTAATTTCAGACATCAAAGCGCAAATCAGGCATATGTCCTACCTTTACCGAAAAACCATCGAGTTTTTGTATAGCAGCACGCATTGGGTCTGATTGTGGTGGTAATGACGATGACTGCTCCAGTATGTACTTTGTTCATTTTAAGTCTTTAGAGAGTACAAATGAAAAATCAAATGATTTGTAAAATGAAGAAAATAAACAGTGTGTTCACAATTTAACAGATAACAACAGAAATGTGAATGTCAAATACATAAACAATTCACTGATATGGCAACCCAAATAAGCTTAAGTTAAATTGATGCTCTAAAACCGACTGGGAATACCAAATGAAGACAATCATTAAAAAGAATATTCACCAAAAAAAATTTGCGTATTACTCAATTTTCATAACACGATTTTTGCTTCAACATAGCCATGAGGAAGATGTATGAAATCGACCTACATTTGTTTTAGGGTCACCTTCACACATTCATTGACCGATATTTTGTGTCTGTAACCAATTCACTAGCGACATATTTTCGTGGTCTTAGATCGTTAGATACAAAGACATTCTCCTATTCCCGATTGTTACATTTTTACGCAGAGTGAACTCGCATTGTGGGGGATTGTTGCATTTCATGAGATGCTCACAATGTAAGCGCACCCAGTCTTTCTTACTTTGGAGTTCTTGCGATTCCCTCAATTTTTGTTTGTTATCTTGATATGTATCTTCCTAATCGAATATATGTGAACATCAGTAAATTACTGTTCCCAAAAATCATGCAAAATAAGTAATCGTTAGATGGAGGAAAAATGCAAAGGAAAATCGACATAATCATTTTGTATGGTTATTGTTCTTTGTATTAGTTTATGTGACCATGGATTAGGGAGCAGCCACAGATCGCAACAAAACTAAAATTTGCATATGGTCAAACAACGACAATCCCAAAACGGGGGTACCCAATTGAACCTCCCTAGAAATACGGGCATCTATCATACAGCTGCAGGTCAATGTTCTGCTTTCAGCAATGAAAATAACGTATAGTTTATTTAGCTATACAAATGTTTCGTGAAAACAAAAAGTGATTCAATACAATCATGCAAACTTACGACCTGATTAAAGCCTACAAAATTAAGCGATATATGATTAAAGGAGAAAACGGATATTTTCCTATTGAGGTAACCACAATTCCCCTTTGCTCTATCCCTCTATTGTGACGTCATCAAATGCCCCTTGTCATAAGCTATGTATGTGTCATGGACGACCTTAGTGGCAAACACTGGACAACAGTCTTCTGGCTTGAGACATGTACATAATGTACATAACGAATTAGGCGATTGAAACTATTTCAAAATGAAGGATGAATTAAGTTAGAATTATGTCATTCATTTCGTTATTGTATGGGTATCTTGCATAGATAGATGAAAGGCTGTTTAACGTCAAGTGTCAATTATTGTATGCATATCATGATGAGAACATGCTGATATGATGTGAATATAAACGAAGCTGACTATGAGGTATGGGTTTTACTTGTTGTTGATGGCCATACGGTGACCAGTAGTTGTTAACCTCTATGTGATTTGGTCTCTGTTGAAGATATTTCTCATTGGCAATCATACTACATCTTACAATTTTCATTATTGTACTAGACTAACACACTGTTCTTTGCTTTGGGTACATGTGCACAAGGACCGAGGAGCAACCACAGATCTACTTTTGCGTATGAACGTGAATTCCAAAGTTGAACCGGTCCTACTGTAGAAATAAATGGATTGTGTGGAAATTTTCCACTTAAAATATAAAATTATATGATAATTGAATTTTCGATATAAATTGGAGTTTCAGTTTGAATACAGGTGTGCTCCCTTTTTAAACAGGCACTAAGAAATGCTGTCCAGATATATGTGGATCTCGAAAGTGTAAAGCACCTGTACCAGTAAGAAAATTTGAAAAATTTGCATTTAATACGATTAGGTTGTTAAATTATGGTTATATTTTCATGGTATTGCACAGTAGTAATAGGTGTTTACAGAATGTAGAATACTAGATAAAAGCCAAAAATAAAGTGCAAAACAAGAAAGGAGAAAAATAGGCAAAATATAACGAATAAAAAATAATGGGAGTTTGCAATATGAAAAATAGAGAACAATGGTAAATACGAAAAAAACCGAATGGGAATTAATGCTAAAGCAATTATGGAAAACTCCAAAACAATATTTGTGATGCGGCTGCTCGAGTTGAAAAATCCTTATTTATCACAGAAAGTTATCTGGTAATTCAGTATTTTCTAAACACATTATAACTCTATAGTGTTACACTTTTGTTATATGATCCATGCTTTTCAAATCAGCACACAAGGCGAAACCTAGTCACTTGTTAAAAAGCACCATGTCCAATATAGCTGCACAGAGATTTTTTGTTTAAAAATTATATTTGAGCACACCGTAAAGGAAGTAATGAACGATTTTTGAAAACAAATTTTGAGGACAAACATTGAAGTCACGTAACATCCTTCGGGATCACATCATTTGATAACTGGCTAACCTAATAGATAGAACAAAGTGTTGGATAAAGACAACAGTAGTATACCGCTTTTCAATAGTCATCAATCGATTAAGCGAAAACAAATCCGGGTCACAAACCAAAACCGAGGGAAACATATCAACTATAGCCTAGGCTGCATGTTGAAGGCCATACTTTGACCTATAATTGTTTACTTTTTTTACACATTGTGACTTGAATGGAGAGCTGTCTCATTAGCACTCATACCACATCTTCTTATTTCTATATAAGAGGAAAACAACGGAACAATAGAAACACAGAACTGCTACAAAAACAAACGCCAACATACATAGAAACAGACTATTTGATTATAACTGCCATATTCCATACTTGGTATAGGACATTTTAAGAGAAACGGTGGATTGAACCTGGTTTTATGGCTAGCCAAACCTCCGGCTTATATGGCAATGTTAAAAATAACACTAAAATGACAACTTCAAGTGACAGGAATACAAAACAAATAAACGCAAGAACACTCAGGACAGAGAAATACATAAATAAATATAATAGTACATTGCAACATGTACTAACATTAACATTATTTATGAATCTTGTAATATTGATAATTGAAATGAAGCAACTGACATTTTTGGTTTGGTTTTCTGATTTTTTTTATGAAAATCAATATTGTAGAATGATCGACCAGAATGTCCTTCTTTCCAAAAAAACGTACCATGTTTGATTTACCAGCACGATTGTAGTCATGAAAAGGAATGCCCCACAGGTAAGTACATTCAACTATAACATACTAGTTAGATATTGAGGACTAAATGCAAAACAACGAACATTTAAAGATTATGTATTTGATTGAAAATCTTATAAAGATCGACACTGAAAGTCATTATCAGGACATTTAAACGGATTCCTATGTGATTTTAAGGTAGACATTTATGAGTTAATTCATTCTGTTGATTCAACTCAATCATTATTTGTCGCTGGATTGGGGAAATACGAAAGATACTTCGTGTCATATCATGTAATCGTTAATCTTTATATTTGGCATCGAATTTTCCACGATGACTAGGACGATATCTGTCTTATCATGCTTAGTCTAAATGTCTCCTTTTAAAGTTGTGGTGAAGACTTTCATCGCTAAAATCGTCTATAAATCATTTGTATAAATGGTATCTTTTCAGGTCAAATATGTTGTGGTGTTACTTGCGGAATAGGATGTGCAAAACCAGTACAACCAAATGTGAGTATACATAATCCAAACGTAGTTTGCGCAATGTATCTTAAATTTTATAAGTCTTCAAATCAGTTGTTTTGTTGAAAATCGGTTGTTAATTGAACGGTTTATGGATTGTTAAATTCATGGTAAACAACTATATTGTCTACCAACAAAGCATTGGTGGCCTTAGTAAAATTTTGCATGACGTCGAATATTTGGTTTTCAATGTCATCTCACTCCGTTACTGATTTGGCTACTACCTTTTTGAGCGAACGTTACTGATAAGTCTTAAGTAAACGAAATGCAAATTTGACCGTCTAAATTAGAAGCTTGGAATCTTTGATGAGTTTTGAGCAGATTATTATTCTATTTCTATAACAATAAAGGTAGAAATAAATGAGGTTAGGCATTGAAAGGGAGGAACTACTTCAAAATATTTAAATTTCTCCTAATTGAATTCGAAATCGGCTTTTGATTTTTTCTTCTCCATTCTTTCTTTAAATCAGTTTTATGGTTCAAATAAATTATGGATCGAAATGCCAAAGTGGTCATATGAGCTCGTCTACTGTCACAGGGCTTCGAAAGTAGATTGTGGGTTGGATTCCTATCTTTTCAAGCCCCATGTGGGTGGTTCTCTTCGGGCACTTCCACCAAAAAAAAAGGTTCTCAAATGTATAGCCACGAGTGTTGAAAGATTTGTTACGGTAAATTTACTGTACACCGTCATCCAGGATTGTAAAATAGCAGTATAAAATCGGTCTAGTTCTTTGCTTCAATCTGTAAACTTTAAGACGAAATTTTTGTGTAAGATTGTTTATTTAAAAAAAGAAAAATATTTGTATGATCTAAGAAGTCAGTAGAAATTTACCTCAGTTTATTTTTGCGTTTATTTTTAATTAAAAAAATACGCCATATTAAGATATTAGCCTAATCACATATTGCTCTTTAAATATCCGGAACAACAATTCTATCAATTGTCTTTTTCAAAATCTGTATTTTCATAGTGGGTGCATATTTCATTTAATTGTTTTAGCTACCAAAATCCAGACAGGGAGTTTGTCCGCCAATTCCTAAGGGCGGGGATCCAAACTTTTGTAATCTTGTGGATGTAAGATATGACTGCGATGTTGACTCAGATTGTACAGAAAGTAGGTATACATGCACACAGTTAATTTTATGCGATTCAAGTGAGAGGTTTAGCTAGCTACAAAACCAGGTTTAATCCACCATTTTCTACATAAGAAAATGCCTGTACCAAGCCAGGAATATGACAGTTATAAGACATTCGTCTGGTGTGTTTGAGCTTTTGATTTTGCAATTTGATTAGTCACTTTCCGTTTTTAATTTTCCTCAGTGTTTGGTATTTTTGTTGTTTTACTTTTCACTATCTTTCAGGATAATTCAAGCTTAAAAGCACCCCTCTTTCAAACACCATCATCCAACAAAAGGAAACAAAAACAAACATGATATAGTTTAATTTAAAAACATAGATAGTAGTCTATTTCAAGTTAATATAAGGTCACAAATGCTATTTCGTTTTGGTAGCACAAATTCTGGTATAAACCAAGACAAAAACGACAACAGATTGTTTATGGACATAATTGATCTATATGAGGGAGAAAACATGTTTTGTCTAAGTTGAGACAATGTGACAACTAACAAAATTAGTTCACATTTGAAGAAAATAGTTCAGTTGTTTTGTACTCATTGTTGACTATTGTTAGGTACGAATTCATAATATATTAGTATTATCATGAATTTCAATTTCACTATAATTTATGTTGTGTAATCACTGAAATAGTATAAATAGCTAAACAGTGAGTATACTTAACAAATTTTAACAGATGTTGAGAAAAGGTAAAATAAAAAAAATACCGAACTCCAAGGAAAATTCAAAACGGAAAATCCCTTATCAAATGGCAAAATCAAAAGTTTAACCTCATTAAACGAATGGAAAACAACTGTCGTATTCCTGACTTGGTACAGGCATTTCCTTATGTAGAAAATGGTGGATTGAACCTGGTTTTATAGATAGCTAAACCTCACACTTGTATTCCATTATATTGACAACAATATTGTGGGAACAAAACAAACAGACATAATAGGTAAAAATGTCAAAAACTGGCGTATAACAGTCAACATTGTGTTGTAATCTTAACCACTATAAACACAAACAAATATGTCAACAAAGAAAAACAAAATGGCAAAAGCACATAAGCAAAAAAATATGACAATTTGGCTAGATATTGATGAATACTGAAAACAACGATATTTTCGAAGATTTTAATGACATTTTAAATGACATTTTAAGCTTGCAAACATATCAAAGATGAAATGATTCTGGAAATCATTTGACAAGAGTCTGAATCAATACGTAATCTCATGTTTAAACAAAATTCATTGACATTGAAAGACAAGGAAGGTTTCGTGGTCATTTGTGCTGCATAGGATAGTCATTTGCAATATATATTTTTAATGTGTAATTGGCACTTTGAGTCCTCCGTTCATATCGAAGACGAAATATTTCGCTAACCCTATATGAAAATAAGATGATGTAGTATTATTGCCAATAAGACAACTTACCAACAAAATGACGTAGTTTGTTATTACGTCTAATTCTAAGAATGTTGAAAGATAAGAAATGTCTAGCTAATGCCCTGGTCCCTTTTACCTGAATTCATTTTTGATATCAAGTCAATTAAAAATATCTTTTTTGGCTTTCCATAAATATAAATCTATTTGTGTTTTCACGTGATACTAGATTTTCCGGTTTTTTTTTTTTTTTTTTTTTTGAATGAATGAATAAAAATATTTAAATTATAAAGAGAAATTATGATTAACGTAAGTTTTTTATTCGTGAAAAATTATCATGTACGATAATTTAAAGTGTCACAAAACGATTTCCTGTATGTTATCTATAAAAAAGAAGATGTGGTATGATTGCCAATGAGACACCTCTTCACAAGAGACCAAATGACACAGAAATTAACAACTATAGGTCACCGTCAGCTATAAAAGGCCCCGAAATGACAAATGTTAAACAATTTAAACGAGAAACCTAACGGCCTAATTTAGGTACAAAAAAATGAACGAAAAACAAACATGTAACACAGCAAGAAACGACAACCACTGAATTACAGGTTCCTGACAAGGGACAGGCACATACATACAGAATGTGGCGGTGTTAAACATATTAGCGGGATCCCAACCCTCCCCGTAACCTGCGACAGTGGTGTAGCAGTACAACATAAGAACGAACTATAAAAATCAGTTGACTTAACTCAGCTTAACTCATCAGATGGATACAAATAGAAATACATCTAACAAAAACACAGAGTGGACGTGGCCGGGTATTTGTACATCCAAACAACAAAAAAACACGAAGTACAGATCTGAGAGTACTCGCAGTTACTGACAGCTAGTTCAACGCCAATAACAATTAATAAAAAGAAATCATGCATCTAAGACTAAATTAGCAATCATTACACATCCAACATCCAATGGATTTAGTGTAAAGACGTCATAAACAGTCAGAGAAAAACATGACCTTGTGCAATGCCAAGATACAGGTATCGACAGATTGTAGATCCATGAATGTGCATAGTAAATAAAAATAATATTTAGTTTGCTTTTAATTAACTGTTAACAAAATCAATATTAATACCAATAAAAACAATATTCAAAGATCTAATTACAGTGTTGAATTGGTAACCTTTTCAAATAAGTTTATTTAAAGGATCGATAAGTTTACCAGGATCGTTTCTAAATTTCCGGGCACGGTAAACAACATCCATGTAAAAATGAGGATGTGCTATCGCGTTTGAAATAAGTTTTCTACAGGTACAATCAAACTTCAAAACCAAATCTTTATATCTATGGAAGAATTTAGTAAAGGTTTTAAGTAATTTGTGGTAACGAAATCCCTGACTTAATAATTTACGTAATACATAGATTACGTTCATTAAAATCCAAAACGTCACAACAGACATGGGCATAGCGAACGAGTTGGAATATATAAACACCGTAAGATGGTGCCAAAGGAACATCACCATCAAAAAAAAAGAAAATTAACAATAGGGAACGAAAAATCGTCCCTTTTGTCGTAAACTTTAGTGTGGAGTTTCTCGTGTAAAACTGAAATATCTAAATACAGGAAAGGACAGTTATTATCGTTTACATTTGATTTATTTAAAGTAAGTTCCTTTGGGTAAATTTCGGCAGTATATTTAGAAAATTATTGATTATTTAACGAAAAAATATCATCAAGATAACGGTAAGTGTTGTTGAATTTAGACGGGTCTTTACTGAGGTTTGGTCATAAACTGTGATTCATAACAGTACAAAAACAAGTCTGCTATTAAAGAGGCGCAATTAATGCCCATAGAAATACCTACAACCTGTCGATAAACGTTGTTGCCGAAACGAACATAAATATTATCAAGGAGAAAATTTACAGCTTCAATCATCTCATCACACCTCCAGTAAGTTTATCTAGCATATTTACCTTTCTCATTAGAGAAGAAGGCTTTAAATGAGTTGCAGCAAATATATTTGCATTCAAATTTACCAAACGACCATTTAATTAAATAGGAAAACTTTTGTTTGATAAGATTGTGTGGAAGTGAAGTGTAAAGAGTTGAAAAGTCAAAACTGTCAACACAATCAAAAGGACCATCAAAAGCACGTAATTTATCTAAAACATCCAAAGAATTTTTTACACTCCAAAAATAATTAATTCCACTATTTTCATATATTTTATTACAAAAGTTAATGATAAGTTCTTTGGTAGTAGTTAAGGAACTAGTTAAAAGCACTGATAGATTAGATGTACTACACTTACTAGAGGCCGAGATTTACTATTTGACTCTGTGGAGCGCACGGACTTGAATAGAGATGAATTTAAAATCTCAGTCTTAAGATCGTCCATGTAGTATTTACGGCATACCACCACCACATTGTTTGCTGCTTTGTCGGCCGGTACAAGTTTTCCTCTGGTTTATTTTATATAATTAAAATATGATTTTTGTTTAGTCCTTCTTATCATACCTTTTTTTTAAAATTTGGTAGCATACGTATCTCACTTATCTTATATTTTCATTTAAGGAAATAAAAAATGTTGTGGAACACCATGTGGAGGACGAGCATGCACTAATCCTATAAAGGTATGTTACCTTTATAGTGTTAGACTCCTGTTGAACAACAAACACTGTATAAAAATTTAGAGAGTATTGAAATTATCTAGTGTACATATTTCACACACACACGAGTGTTATTGAATAAAACAACAATTAGCACGTACGTTAGGAATCGAGTGTGCAGGAACAGAAAGAAACATAATCTTTAAAATTTTCAAAACCATAGTAGGCCTACACATAACTGTGAAAGAGGTCTATATGAAAAATAAGGAGATGTGGTATGATTGCCAATGACACAAATGTTCAAATGAAGTGGATATAAGCAATTGATGGCAACCGTACGGCCTTCAACAATGAGAAAAACCCATATGGTTAAAGCTTTAAAGTCGGTTATAAAAGGTCCCGACATGAAAAATATGAAACAATTCAATTGAGAAAACCAACAACCTAAAGTATAGCAAAACGATGAACGAAAAACAAACATGACGTACATGCGCCAACGACAACCATTGGAATACAGGCTCTTGTCTTTGGGCAGGCACATACATGATATGGCGGTTTTTACATGTTTCCGTGCACCCAACACTCGCCCTTACCTGGAACAGAAATGAAACAGCTATAAAATATGAACTAACTATAAAAATCAGTTGAAAACGGCTTAACTCGTCAGATCGATACAAAGCTGAAAAACAAGTAACAAAAACACTAGCTGAACTTAGCAGGGTATTTATAAATCCCCACTGCAAAAAAAAAGACAATTATTACATATCTGAGAATACTCGCGGTCCCTGATAGCTAGTTTCAAGCCAATAACAAGTAATAACAAAATATGTCGAAAAAAAACCGGAATATATCCAATATTTAATGGATTTAGTGTAGAGACGTCATTAACAGCCAGAGAAAAACATGACCTTTTTCAATGCCAATTAATAATAAACTTTGCTTGAGGACGTTCGAACTTAAGTTCCTTTATATTAATATAGATAATGGAAATGGTATCATTCCTAAATCATGCTTTTTTTAAATTCTAAATAGGGTGATCGCACTGGATGCCCAACGTGTTTAAACAACCAACCGAGTCCAGGTTGTCCCGCGTGCATTCAATATCAGCAGCTGTGCAACTCAGACAAAGAGTGTAATCGAGGTCAGTGAATTGTCCAAAGAATCAATGACATCCATAAAGTTGCAAAATGAACAACAATATCTGGTTCCTTTTATTTGTAAAACTATTTGAAAGGAGGATTTTGTCCGGAAAAAAATTCTTACTCAGTAAAGGTGGACAAACTTTAATTGCTTTAGTTTCTGAAAGTGTTGTTTGATGTACATTGTACATAGTTGGCCTACCATAAACATGACGGATATTGATGACCATAATCTTTGAGCACAAAAACATTTGTACTTTTACTAAGTAGACTTTCCCATTAAAGAACGTAAAATTATGATATTCAACGTCAAAAAGTATCGCTATTAGTGCAAGTGTGAACAACATATGGAATTTGTATTTTTTAATGTATATCCGATAGTTTTAACCTTGTGTTGGCCTTTTTTATCAACTGAAACAAGTAGATAACCTGTTGCTATTTGACAGCATACTCATAGGAGGGTGCGTCGTAAGAACAAATGGTCTTGACTGGTCATCCTGTTGGTGCAATATTACGTTATTTAGCATGTTGGTTAAAAGAAGTGTGGTATGTTATCGTGACTTTTAACATCAGGCCAGAGACTTTAATCATTTGTGTAGCGTATCAATAAGCTTTAAAAAAAATATGTGTCGTCATATAGCGATATATCTGCCTTAAGTTAAACATTAAGAAAAACTGTTTAGTTCACGCAACAAACATTAGTTATACGATATACAATGCATTTAGTAAAATAAATATGAAAAGACAAGAAAAAAACTGACATACATTTGATTAGTTTTGCTCGATTAACGTCGCATGGAAAATATTTCATGAATATTCAGGATGAAACCTATGTTGATATCAAATATGACAATTACATTTGCCGCGAGACAGTTCTCATTGGAGAAACAATAACCAAAATTCTTAAATAATTGCACTGCACATCCTGATAATAAAATCTTGAGAAACATGGCATCCAAATGAATATTACTTCTGGGCTTGTCTTATTTGTATATTGTAATTTTTCAGGTCATCTTTGTTGTTTCAACCCTTCCTGTGGTACATCATGTAAAAGAACATATGGTCGATGAATCATTCTTTATTGGTAACCAAAGAACCCAGGAAAAACCTTACAACGCTTATGATGAGCTTGTATTTCATTCTTTCGATTATGACTTAACTAATTGGGTCAATTATAGAAATAAAGAATGAATTAACTAGAATATGTATTTCATTAATACTTTACAGATAGTGAATGGTGTTAACTTCTCACTTACATCATACACTTAATATAATTACACCATACACCATTGCACTAGAAACCATATACCTTATACAATTACATCATACACCATACACTTTCGCTTTAGTTAAATCATTGTTGTGACGTCATTCTATTTTTGTGCCCGTTCTTTATTTCAGTGAATGGACTATCATTTACCTATAAAAAACCAATATGTTACCTTTAACTGTCCAATATTTTTAAGAATAACCCTCCTCTTTCTTAAAAATATTGGACAGCTGAAGGTAGCATAATTGATTCTTACAGGTAAATGATAGTTTAAGTACTGAAAAAAATCAATCAATTCACACAATTTGTTTCTTCATATATGAAAAAATACAACAAAAGAACAAATGGCCATTAGACAAAAACGTTTTATTAAGTCACCTTCCAATACAATAATTTTGTCACTCATCAAGACGGTTTTTTGAAAAACAATCACTTTCAAATTGATTTTAACACTGCCAATAAAATTGAGAATGGAAATGGGGAATATGTCAAAGAGACAACAACTCGACCAAAGAGCAGAAAATAGCCGAAGGCCACCAATGGGTCTTCAATACAGCGAGAAAATCCCGCACCCGGAGGTGGGCTTATGCTGGCCCTAAATAAAAATGTGTACTAGTTCAGTGAAAATGGACGTCATACTACACTCCGAAACATATAAATGAACTAAAATTTAAAAAACATACAAGACTAACAAAGGCCAGAGGCTCCTGGCTTGGGACAGGCGCAAAAATGCGGCGGGGTTAAACATGTTTTGTGAGATCTCAACCCTCCCCTATACCTCTAGCCAATGTAGAATAAACAAACACACAGCAATACGCACAGTAAAACTCAGTTTAAAAGAAGCCCGATTCCGATGTCAGAAAAGGTAACAAAAGGAACTAAGCAAAATAACAATGATACATAAATTAACAAAGGACTACTACCAGTTACTGACATGCCAGCTCCAGACTCCAATTAAACTGATTGAAAGATTATGTCTTCATCATATGAAAATCAAGCACAATCCCTCCCGTTAGGGGTTTAGTATCATACCATCATAAAATATATGAGAAGAACATAACCCGTAGCATGCCAACAACTGGTTTTGGAACAAATGTGTTTATTTCCGATGCAAAGATCCTATGAATGAATCAATATTAATACCAAAATATGCCATCTTCAATGATCTGACAACAGTATCGTAACTATATCCCTTCTGAATAAGTCTGTTTAAAGGTTTGGTTAGCTTTTGAGGTGAATGCCGACATTTTTGTGCTTTGTAAAGAATATTACCATAAAAGATTGGATGTGAAATACCTGAACGTATGAGATGTCTGCATGTTGATTTATATTTACGAATAATGTCCTTGTACCGATGATAAAATTTAGTAAATGTTTTGACTAGTTTGTGATATCGAAAACCCTGGTGTAATAATTTTTCAGTAATACAGAGATTTCTTTCGTTAAAATCAAATACGTTGTTACATACACGAGCGAATCGAACAAGTTGAGATATATAAACACCATAAGATGGTGACAAGGGAACGTCACCATCTAAAAATGGATAATTAACAATAGGAAATGAAAAATCATCTCTTTTATCATAAATTTTTGTATTAACCTTCCCGTTAAAGATATAGATATCAAGATCCAGGAAAGGGGTGTTCATTGTTAATGTTAGCTTTGTTTAAAGTCAGTTCAGCAGGATACATCTCTTTAGTGTACATACTGAAGTCGTCATTATTGAGAGCCAATATATCATCCAAATATCTAAAAGTGTTATTAAATTGTGGTATCAGATGTTGTTTCGATGGGTCTTTGCTGATTTTAGTCATAAATTGTAACTCATAACAATACAGAAACAGGTCCGCAATAAGTGGTGCACAGTAAGTCCCCATTGCAATTCCGATAACTTGACGATATACGGAATCTCCATAGCGAACAAAAATGTTATCTAGTAAAAATTCAAGGACAGTTATAGTATCAAAGCAGGTCCAATTGACATAGTTCTTTTGTTTGTTGTTACTAAAAAATGACCTAAAAGAGTTTGAACATATATATTCGCATTCTGACTTTTATATGCCCATTTAATTAGGTGTGTGATTTTTTCTTAATAAGATTATGAGGCAAAGTGGTATATAGGGTAGAAAAATCAAAACTTTGAACAGATTCGAAATCACCAATATAAGCATGCAATTTATCAAGTACTTCCAAAGAATTTTTGACACTCCAAAAGTAATTTATTCCACTATTTTCAAAGGCCTTATTTGAACAATTTATTACCTGGTTTTTGATTGTACTAAGTGTACTTGTAAGTAAAATAGACAGTTTAGTAGTGGAACAATGGCTTGAAGACGAAATAAATCTGTATTTGTAAGGTGTTTTGTGCAGCTTCCGAAGCCAGTACATAATTGGAACTTTCATTGTATTTGGTTCTGCTTATTTATTTCACAGCCATTTTTCTCATGTTTTGGGTTGTCTCCTTTAGCACCAATTAAGTTGATAATGCTCGTTGTAAGTTTTGTTTTTGTTGCTTTTAGGTATTCCTTTTTGCAAAAGATTTATCCTCGTCCGCCTTTGGATATAAAAATTGACCTCTGGTGTTGCTTTCATTCTTCCTAACATCATTTTCAGCTACAATTAAAATGAAAAAAGTAAAATAAATTAATGCTAATAACGCTTGATAGATCATGCCGCAATACAAGGACCACGAGTAAAATAATTTTATTATCACAATCAGTTTGATTGTTCATCTGAAGTAAATGTTTTACCAAGTGTTGATGTGCAATCCACACATTGTTCCTTGGACAAAATAACTAATCAAGAATTTGATTAACGACCTAAACCTCACTCTGTGTACAAAGTGCATATCGAGAACTTGCTTCATGAACTAGGGGAATACAATAGTTTTCATAATTTTCAGGTGTCGGCGTTGATTTATAAGTAATATAATGTAAAACTTCGCTTATCAACGATGATGAATATGTGAATCAGAATAGAGGAACACATTACCGCAGCTTTAACTTTTAAACAAATCAATCAAGTGTCCGATTCTCACTTTGTTCGTAGTGATCTTTTTTTTTAAACCGATGTACTCTCTTGAATTTAAATAAACGTAGGTGCTAGATTTAATCGTATGTTTGTTAAATAAGTTTTAGACAGTTTGTAATTGTGTTATATAAATTTGAATATAAAGCCCTTTCCTGCATTGAATTGATTGAAAAAAGGGGGTTACAGTAATAAAAGTATCTTTACTATTATATAACATCAAAATACGAATTACATTTGTTTCTTTCCTATGTATATTCCAAACAGTTTAGTCACTTCACTTTGTGATCTCAGATCTGAGAGGTAAAATTGATTGAATGTAGACTTACAATGCTTTGTTTTGAAAGAAAAAAAGAAAGCGTTATTTGCAAAGGAAAATCGAGGGACAAAATTATATTTCGGAAACATGAAAAAACCCACAAGGGACATCAATACGCATATAAACGGAAAAAAAGAGCGACACGAACCTTGCAAAAAAAAAAAAAAACAGAAAAAGGGGATATCCAGGTTGTACGTTTTGGATAAACAATAACCGTCTCTTGCAAGACAACCGCCGAGAATACATAAATTTTGGTGAACGAGGAAGGAAAGAGAGGGCCTGCGTCATACTTTCATACATGGACATCCGGACATTTTAGGTCGATGGCTTTAGATATAATAACTATATTAATTCATTTTTATAAATAACAGATATAACATTTGGATCATAATTCTCGTAAAATTCATTAAAAAAATACAAGATGGGAAAATTCCGATGAACAACAAGAGAATTTAAATTGATTGCACGCTTGTTATCTCTTCCATTGTGCTCATTCCTATATTTTATAATGTTATATTTGAAACAAAATCGACTGCAGTGCACTCGATATGGTTGAACAAATCTTCAACGTAAATCTGTCTTCAACTTTCAAGCCTCATATGTTTTACTTTTTTTCTCATTCACCTAATGAGAAATAAAACCCCAGAAGGAATAAGGAAGTAATAGGAGAGGACTACATTTTAAAATATATATAGAAAATGAAAGGATATGGAGTAAATGTACATGGGACAAAATCGCAAACAATACATAGAAAACATAGAAAATTATCAATGAACAGGGCTTTTATTCCTGTTAAAATATATATGTATATAAATTGCCATTATTTCGTGCTATAACTATATCCTCTTCGTTGTCCGCACTAAAATCTGATATATCTGAATACACATTTGATTTTAATCCAAAGTTTGAAACAACACAATCACTGATTTCTACATCACTTTCTTCCTTTTATGCATTAATAATATACTTTCATCATCTTTATCCATTTTGAGACACCAAACGCATGTGAAGCTATTAACGGGAAATATATAAAGTAGCCCTAGCGCACGAAAAAACCATGATACACATACACTGGGTCTTCATGTACATATAGCGATACATGTTGTTTACCTTCAACTCTACTTATTTTGTCTAATGTTTGAGTTGAGCTACTGTTTAAAGGGGTCACCATGTAGGATAATGTAAATAAAGTTTATCCACAAAACAATTTACACACTTGATGAAAATAAATCAATGTTTGTATTTGTTTGCTTTTTTCACCTTTTTTTACCTTTAAACAATGTTTTAAGTAAGATAAGGTGAGAGAGAGAGAGAGAGAGAGAGAGAGAGAGAGAGAGAGAGAGAGAGAGAGAGAGAGAGAAAGAGAGAGAGAACAGTTAAATGTGTTATTACCCTTGAAAGACGGACTTTTTCCATTTTCGAACATTATATCACATTTTACTGCCACATTAAGCCGTTCACCCGTATTTTTAGGGAGAAAACTTACTTCTTAGAAGGGTCGTCAAAGGGGCAGGTGCATATGCACATTATATGGGAATTTGCCTTTTATCGATAACCAAAAAATTAGAATATTGTAGCTAGCACGTTGACTGTTTATCAATTTGTGCGACACAAGGGGAATAATGAGCTAAACACACGAGACCACATGCAATGAGTTGGTTATATGATCATCATTATCATCATCATCATGTACCATATGAAGGTTTGAAGCAACAAGGCTGACCTGCAAAATAATGCTATGAGAATAAATCTTTTTTCAAACAAACGAAAGAAAAGAGCAAAAAACTTGCCTTTGAACCCATCTCTTAATTGAATAAACATAAAACATAAAAATGAGATTCAAAATAAAAGTTTTGCTTAAAGTATTTCCTTGGATGAAATTATTTAGTTAATATTTTTCGAACAATCACTTTATACTATTTTACGGTACCCATCCTACTTCATGACTTAGCATTCTCCAGTTCATATCACTACATGTCAACAAAACGTTAACATGTACATGTAGTTTCAAGACAAACGTAAGGGTTATAAGAATGTCATCATAACGCTGGTTTTGCAACTTCAACTCTTGTAGTTAGTTGCGGGCAAAACAAACATGGATTCAACTTAGCATATTGTTATTTAAAGTTAGCATGTTTATGCTCAATTCATCATTATTGTGTCTAAATTAAGGCATAACGTTTTTTTGTAATTTTGTAAATCTGTAATATATGACAAAGAGAGGAGAATGATACCAAAGGGATATTCAAACTCATAAGTCGAAAATAAAGTGACAACTCCATGGCAAAAAAAGAAAAGACAAACAGACAAACAATAGTACACAGAACACAACATAGAAAACTAAAGACTGGGCAACACGAACCCAACCAAAAACTGGGGCTGATCTCAGGTGCTCCGGAAGGACTGAGGCTTTCAAAAACTATCAAACAGAGTCTATCTAAATTATGTGGATTAAATCACCAATATGTCATCGCACATCAAATGAGCAAATACCGTATAGTCGGCTATTAATAGCACTGACATGACAAAATGGGAAATTTAACCAAAATTGTCAACGGCATGATTAATGACAAAACAATAAACGAATAACGAGCAAACCAACGACAACCACTGAATTGCAGGCTCTTGATTTGGGAGAGGCACATATAAAATGTTGAGTGGTTAATTATGTTTGTGAGTGCACAACCACCACCGTTTTCCCCGTTACTGAAAGCTAGTTCAAAGCCAATACCACGTGACCAATAGAAACGAATAAATAATTCATGTTAATTTAGACTAGAGCATCACATCGAACGGAAATGATGTAAAGACGCCTTAAACAGTCTGAGAAAAAGATGATAGTGTGCAACGCCATAATATATACTGTAAATTCAGAAATTATTGCGATGTTTTTATTATTGCGAAAAATGCGACAGGGTTATAATCGCAATAATTAAAACTCGCATTTTGAAATTTTTATATGAATTAAGCAGGATTTTTCTCAATATCGCAAAATTAAAATCGCATTTTAGTCTAAAATGACAAAATCGCAATAATAAATGCACAATAATTTCTGAATTTACAGTAATCATAATATCAACGGGATAGTAGGACAATACATTTTTCATAAGTTTATAGTAATGCATAATTAGTTATGTTTTAATTTGTCAAAACAAAATCAATGTAAGTACCAATAATAAAAAAAATATATATTAAATTATCCTACTGCGGTGTTACATTAATATTTTTCAAGAAAAAATGCAACAAAAGGTTTAATGAGTTACCATGGATCGTATCTAAATTATAAGATTTTTTATTAGATATTTCCGTAAAATTCAGGATGTAACATCCAGTTTTAAACCCGTAACAGATAGATAAAAACTGGGAACAGCAAAATCGATCAATTATACAAGATCACCAACCATGATCAATAACCGTCACTCCTTCTAGCAGTTATTGTCTTTTAAATACGTTGAGTATTTGCTTTTAATCTTGAAAATAAGATAAATATTGTTCATTTATTGTCATTAAATGTTTGTGGATTAAAACGGAAACTACTGTATCAAGAATTTAGGGATTTATTAAACTGTAATGATTTGTTATGTCTTACTGAAACAAAATTGGACGATTTAGATGAAATTAGTTTTGAACATTTTACCTTTCATTATAAAAACAAGAAAAAATTTACTAGCTTTAGATCAGTTGGATAGCTTTAGGCTATAGATCACAATATGCAAAATTTATTCATTGTATAGAAACAGATTATCCTTTT